>VWZW01002521.1:422480-476469 GCA_013397115.1 Edolisoma coerulescens | reverse complement strand
AGATCTTCGCTGAAGACAGAAAATAATGCCTCATAGCAGTCAGAGGACATGAGGACATAGTTTAGAGAACATGGACAATATCTCTGGAAGAGAGAGAAGGTGCAAAGAGAAGAACGGTGCGCTTTCAGTTAACTCATGAAGGTTAGAAGCACAGCTCTAAGACAATCTGAGCTGGCTGCACTGTATATATACATTTTTACACTGGGAGGGAAAACATTGAAAAATCTCAGATGCAGCATTACTTAGTACATATTAATACTTTCATTTTTTATTCTTTTGAATTTTAACTCAACAACATAATGCTGTATGAATATAAAACCACATGTATACACATACATAGACACATTTCTCTTTTTGGCCGTGTAGTTGCTGAAAATGTGCAAAGCACGTTTGTTCTTGTAAATACTGTATCTGATCACCATATCTAATTTAAACAGTTTCTTGGGTCTTTTCTACTCATGGGTGTTACAACGTCGAGGTTTCATACACAGGGAGCCACTGGCCAAACATATGCATATATTATAATTTCCAAAGAATATTATGAAATAATCTAGTAACAAACCTCTAAAAGTGTATCAAGGTAGAGCACTGTGTTCATTTTACCAGTGGAAAAGGCTAGATTTCATCGTTTTCCTGTTTTAAAAATGGCTCTATATTTTGATATATTTAATTTCTGTCATGTATAATAAAGCGCGTGAGCACACTTTCTGTTCTCTTGGGTATAATGTGTTGCTGTCAAGCTGCCATGACTGCTTAGGGTAAACAGAGCTAGTCTGGTAGGTTCCTAGGAGTGGTTCACTAATCATACCCAAATTGCTTTTGCCAATAGGTGTGTCACAGTGTCCCAAGTGGTCACAATGAAAACAGCAGTTTATGGCTGAAAATGTTACCTGGCTGTAGATTTACTATCAGAAGCTGCAAACATTTTCTGTTTATATTAAGGCTTTTAAAGATATAGTTCAGTTTTCTTCCTTCCCCCAATTTTCTTGTATCCTCTTTAATCAGAACCTCATCCATACCTGTGTCTACAAAAAACACATGTGGTACAAACCTAGAGAGGTTATCCAATTTATTTTCATTTTGCAAGGCTTTTATTTGGCACTTTTCAATCAGGAAAAAGATCTATTTTTTCAGAAGTCTGAGTGGATACTACAGGAATGAGGTTCACTTTCAAAGAAATATTTCAAATTTTTCATTTTCTTCTGTACCTTGAGTTTACTGTGTAAAACTTGCCAAATGAGCAAAGTGGAACAGGCTTGCATCAGCACTGAATGAAATAGTGAAAATGTATTTGGCTTAACAGAGAGTTAATTCTACCACAGTGCATTAAACTGGTGAACCCTATTGAAAATAGGGTTCCAATGTCCATTCCCAGTGTCACTGAATAACCTTAAAAATTAAAGACAGAGAAGCTTCAGATGCCTGGGTGCAGCTACTTATCTACCTGATGTGTGCTACAATGGCATTTGCAAGGAGCTAGAGCCAAAGACTCATCTTTTCCTTTGGTTTAAGATGGAAATAGCTGATGTTTCCATTTCCACCCCTCTCTCAACACATATTGGAACTTAGAGATGGAAGCCTGACTATGCTTTGAAATTTCATTGCCAAAGCCTAAAACTACATTGTCATGGCCATGCTTAAATTTTCTTTCTCCTTAACCACTACAAAGACTGCTACTAAATTTCCTTACCAAAAATGTATTCTGAATTGAGGGAGGTTTATGAGATTAGTGAATATCATCCGTGAGTTAAAGTATCTTGCTTTCAAAAGATGCTTTCAATAACTGCCACTCCTTTTCTTCTGTGAATGCTTTATTTATGTATTCATTTTGCAAAGTATTCTACAACTAAGTTTCATGACACTTTTGTCAATAGAATGTAATTTTTTTCATATCATTCTGTCAACAAAAAAGCAACAGAATGTAATCTTTTTGTCCACTGAACTAAACTGCAGAATCTTTTTACATATGCATATCAAATAGAGAATGTTTACTAACTGAAAATGTCTTCTCCACTCTGAACAAACTTTGATTGAATATTGAGAGTTTTAAATAAAGTTAAATTATATAAAACACCTTTGACTTAAAACTTTTGCCCAAGTGGGATCACTGCTGAGACATCCCTAACTCTGGCTCTCTGTCCTGGCAGTGGGATTTGGGAGACTTCTCCAAGACAGTAAATTTGCTCCTGAATTTTCAATAGGTAATTGATACAAGGTTGATTTTTTTTCTTTTTTTCATATGAATGCTTCCTGGGAATAAGAAGATGGATGGGCTGACAATCATTTTACCAATACCTTAAATTTTACTGCTCTGTTCATTCCTACTTGGATGTATGAGGGATAGGGTACAGACTCTGAAAACCTGGACTTTCTCTCCTCATGTTACCTGTTGGGGAGAAAGTATCTGTCATGATGAATATTTTTTTAGATAGGATTTTATAGTTGATGACTTATTTTGAGTTTGTCTGTGTTGCCAGCTTCTTTCATTATGGCTCTGTTGGTAGCACTACATTGCTTGTGAAGAACATGTGCACTGGAGTGACTACCATGACAAAATTCACACAAAATTGTTACTCCCTATCTTTACGTCAGGTTATAACACTGCTGTATTGAAGAGATGGACATCTCTGATTACATAGGAAGCTTTTTCACCTCTTACTCTCTGACTGAATGGTGGGAACAGAACTGGTTTACAGTTATTTGAGGAGAGGACTGGAGGTGAACATATAGTGTGACCTTGCGCTTGGCGTTCAGGAGACCCAGAATTTCTTTCTGAATTTTTCACTATGACCTCATGACCTCACGTAGTTTTCTTTAGTATGTCTTCAGTTCATGGTGTTCTGTGAAGTACTTGGAGATCTATGGAGACTTTGTTTTATCACATGCTGTTACCATACTAGAGGATGATAGGATTTTGTCAGCATGGCATATGAATAAGCTTTCTAAAATGAGCATCAATCTAGAGAAATTGATAACATCCTCTTGGTTTGTTGGTTTGTATTTTTTTACAATACACCAAAGAGTACCCATCAATAGGTCTGTACCTTTTTCTTTTCTTCAAGCAGAAAGAACAATTACTGCGAAATGTCATTACACTGAGAGAATTGATGTTTTTTTAGAAAATGAATGACTGCAGCGATAGCTAAGTGTTTGGGTGCAATGGCTGATACTACAGTGGTAAGAAAAAAGAACTTCCTTTAAAGTGGAAAAAGAACTTCCTTTAAAGCAGATAAAAATAATTTATTTTAGACTGTTCTCCTTTTTGCCAACTGTCTTCTGAGGTGATACTTCTCTTTTTTGCCCTGAATATAATTATGAATATATTTTCCCCTTCTCCATGTAAGTTTGATACACAAAATTTCTTTTCATGAAGTTTTTACAAGATTGCAAAGCATGTTTTACCTCCATGAATTCTTGAAATTTGTTGTGAGGAATAAAAATTGACAGAACTCTAAACTACAGAAAGCAACTTTATATTTTGTCTAACCTCCTGTTTTCTAACTTGAGCTTATTATGTATTTACATGCCTATTTATATGTACACACAGGTAAGGAGATTCTCACAGACTCATGTGAACATCTTAAGCTATATAGCTCCGTACATATGGAAGGGAAAACAGCCATATCTCTTTACTCTTCTGATGTTTTTGTACTACAGTAACTTCACAACTTCCAAACACAAATTTCTTTTTCTCTTGCTCTCTATTTTTTTTTTCCCTTCACTGTTCTGTAGTTTTGAGGCTGTTTGGTTTTTTGGCACAAAGTTTTTGCTAGGGTATCTGCAAAAACAGTGCTTTTATTCCATGGTTTGATCCTATAGGGCCATAAAATTCCATAAGTGTATGTGTGTTTGTGTTTTCACATCTGAGCTGGGGGGTGTGTGGGGGATGCTCTCCACTGAAATGGCATCCAACTCTAAAAGCATAAGCTATAGATTAAATATTCAGGGCATCTGTCCAAATCAAAGACTGTAGTTTTGATAAAGCTGTACATACAGTAAATATTCTTTGTGACATAACACTTATAAAAATATTATGACAGCATTGAAAACATTTTGACAAGCAAGAAAGCTATTTAAAATAGAAAAGATAACCCAAGTAAAGAAAGCAAAAGTAAGATGGCATTCTTGAAAAGCTCTGGGAAGGGCTGTGGTTTTCTTGCATTGCTTTTGTTTACAATGAAGTGAGACAGTTCAGAGATGTTCAGGCCCTTTTCCTCTAATGAGATATCAGCCCACTGGTGAAAGGACCAGAAATAAAGTTTGGAATTAAAAGAGGTGAAAAGAGGAGAAGGATTTCGTCTTGAAGTTCTGACTGGGAAGAGGGTAGGAACTGATTCCTGCCAGCAAGGCTAACTTTCAGATTCACCTGTAAGGAGGACAGTAGAATCCCATTAATTGGCTTCTGTAAAATTAATATCTGGTTTTTTTTCAAGCATCTTACAAGAAATTACTTAAAAATTTCAGGGGTAATCTGAGGATATATTTTGTTGTTTCTCATTCTCTGTAATCTTGTTCCTGTTTACGTAATTAAAAAATCTTGTCCTTTTATTTGCCAGAAAAAGTATGCACTGTTTCCATTTTTTTAAGTCGGGTATTAAGTCTGAGTCCAGGTTGAAACTAAAACATTAGAAGCATTCTGACTGTATTTGTTACCTTTGAACAAAAAAAGGTCCTGTGTACAGGCAACCCTTGATGGGAAACACTATGAGGTCCTGGAATGAAGGAAAATTCAGCAACTTGCTGAAGTACTTTCTGTATGAGTTAGTTTGTCAGGGTTTTTTTTGGTGTGTGTGTATGTTTTGGGGGTTTTTTTCCTTGTTGGTTTGTTTTTTGTTTTGTTTTGTTTGTGTTTGGTTGTATGGGGTTGAGTTTTTTTGGCAAAGAGAACTAAGTGTCCATTGTGCAGGTCCCTGATGTATGTACCTCCCAAATAGTCTTAGAATTCAAAGCAAAGAAAACTGGAAGAATTTCCAGCCCAGCTGTTTAGTGGTGACATTTTGATTCAAGAGACTGCTGCCTGGAATTTGCATTATGTTTTAGATAGTTTAAAAGATGTAAAATTTCCTCTAGGAAAACTTCATCATGATGTATCTGGAGATATTTTTCTGCTTCAGCCAACCCAAAAGTTCATGTTTTCTTTTGTGATGAGTACTTCATCCTGTCTGGAATAGATGAGTAAGCAGAGCAGAAGTAACAAAGCCTCCTTAATCAGGGAAATTTAGTACTCCTCCTACAGCTCATTGAAGACATTTTCTTTTTCACCCTGTCTAGTACCACTGTCAGGTCCTCTCCCCAGCTCTTATGCCCTTCTTTTGCTTACCTTGAGCAGCTTTTACATTCTGGTGACTTCCTCTGCTCCATAACAACAATAACCACCATAACAATTTGTGGTTTTAATTTCACAGTTTGCCTAGACTGTTGCTGCTTTGCAGTGTTTCCAGTCTTATTACCATGTGGTAGCCCTGTTCTCACTTCCATTTGTTCAGATATATTTTCTCTGCTTTTTCATTCTCTGGTCTTCCTTCCCTCTCCCCCCTTCTTTATCTGTGGATGTATTAATTCATGTCATTTTGTGCAATGGAACACGCAAATCAAAAGCATTTTACAGAGATGCTTCAAAAAATATCAGTATGAATATGACTATGAACTATAATTTAATACATGTTTGTACGTACTCACATATAAAAATAATTTCAAACTGTAATTATACATTAACCTGGTAAAATTAAAACTCCAGTACAACCTTAAATTTAGTGTTACTCTCTTATCATAAGCCTATAATATACATGTATCCAGAGAGCTAACGATGTAGTTGAAGGTGATGTTGACACTTACTAGTACATTAAATTTTCTTAGTTGTTGTAGAGACTGCTGTATATATTTGACCTGTCTTTGCTGAATCTGTTGAATGTTCCTCCTAAAACTGAAAGCTGTATTTGGCATGGTACCAGGTATTCTGTTTTCCCTCTCCACTCGCAATTTTGCTTAAATAGTGTCTCATTTCCATTTCTAATTTAATTGTACTTTAGCTTGTTGTGACAGTATCTGCACTTGACAGATTTGTCACAGTATTTGTCCTACTTCTACCAATTGCAAGACTCCTTTTCATTTTCAGGTTCTCCTTCTTTCACTTGTCCCAGTACCTGGTAGTAACCATATTTATATTAACAGAACATACCAGTTGGAAGTAAGATTTGCCTCATTCATTGTCACTGGTCTTAGTAGAATGAATTTATTTTTAGAGCTGTTTCATAGCAGAAGGCACATAGATATCTTTCAGAATATCAATCCTTGTACTATTTTACCTCTTAGTTTAGTTGGAATTTTGGTTTGTTTAGGCTGTCTTTACAATAGATTTTAAAAAGAGCAAAAATAATGATAAACACCATGTCCCAGTTGTTTACCACATAATTACCAACAAAGAGACCAAGAGTGTCATTCAGACATGTCAAGCACTAAATGACCAGAATTAGACTTACTGTGTAGCAGTGGCTTTTTTCTCATCTCCTGAAACTTGAAATGCTCTGTTGGCTATTTGTTATGTCTGTCTGGCTTCTATCTTATTTTTTATCTTATTTTCAGGACATATTTTTGACCAAATAAACACTTAGCTTTTATTTCTCTTTGATCTTTTTGTCTCCAGTGCCCTCCACTGAACCTGCTCCAGGAGCTCCTTGTCTGTCTTCTGAGGAGCCCAGAACCAGATGCAACACTCACAGGTGTGCTTCACCAGGGCTGAGTAGAGGGGCAGGATCACCTCCCTTGACCTGCTGGCAATGCTCCTCTTAACACAGCCCAGGGTACCATGGGCCTTGGTCACCAAGAGAGGTTGTTGTCCACCAGGACACCCAGCTCCTTCTCCCAGCTCCCCCAGAGCTGCTTTCCAGCAGGTCACCCCCAGCCTGTGCTGGTGCCCGGGGTTGTTCCTCCCCAGGTGCAGGACCTGCATTTGCCTTTGCTGAATTTCAGGAGGTTCCTCTCTGCCCATCTCTCCAGCCTGTCGAGGTCCTTCTGAAGGGCTGCATGGCCCTCTGGGGTATCGGCCACTCCTCCCAGCTTTGTGTTGTCAGTGACATTGCCGAGGAGGCCTCTGCCCCTCCACCCAAGTCATTGATGGGTAAGTTAAACAAGATCAGGCACAGTCCTGAACCTTGGGGGACACCACTAGTGACAGGCCTCCAACTGGACCCTGTGCCACTGATTATGACCCTCTGGGTTCTGTTGTTCATCTTGCTCTGATCTTTTGTCAGTTAAATGACAAACTCTGGAGCAATGTGGTTAACTGCTTGTGGGAATTCGGTATGGTTCTTCATTAGTACTCAGCTTCCCCTCAATTATAACAGAATATTGTCTAGGTAGGCGTATTTGCTTATTTGTTAAAGGCTATTTAAACCACACGGACTAAAAGTAATTTTGCAAAAATGAACACCACCCTTCCATTGCCAGTTAAAAGATATTTACTCACATGAGATCTGACAAAATGTGTAACTGAATGTCAAATGCGTACAGATTACTATCGAGAAAAAGGAAATAAACAACTGCTTTTAGTGTTATGTTGCAAGACATCCACTAGATAAAAGACTAAGAACAAAGAATATCAATAGGAAACATCCTACTTCTAATAAATTATGTCATAGGTAGGTCATAGGGCTGAAATAACTCCAGCATGAATGGATTGTGGAGGTGAAAAACGTGATAAGGACGTGAGGCAGTGGACTATGTGTTTTATAAGTAGTGCATATAAGGGCTACTGCTCTCTTCAAACCACTTTTTTCCACATCTATGGGGAAAATATTCCCAAAAACTGAATAGGAGTCTGTTTTTCAGACTTCTGAGTTTTAAAACATGTTGTAGTCTCAATGAGGTTTTATACAAATCAGTATTTTGTCTATGTTTCATTGTTTAGTCATTTTTTCTCAGCATATCTATGGTTCCTAATTGCATAATATTGGACAAAATCCTCAGAGGAAAATTAGAAATATAATGGATCAGATCTTAAAATGAGGTAATTTAATACTACTAGAATAGGCTAGAAATTACAACTAATTACAGATTGAAATTTGCCTTTGACTCCTAAATAAGCATAATTCTACTATAGTGTAAGAAGCCACCGTGTATCTACAAGTGCTTTTTTCTCTCTCAAGAACCAGGACCACCTCAGCAGGACTAACTTGATCAAGAAAAGAGTCTTGATAGGAAAGCTAATTGGATAAGCTCTTCTATTTTTTAACAACACACCTGTAGATGGTGGTTCTACATCCCTGACAGGTTTTGTAGCACTGAACTCTTGCCATCTGTTAATGTGTGAGTGCGACTGGCTGCTCCTTCCGCATCCTTCAACACATGAAACCAATATTGTCATCAAATGTAACTCATTTCTTTCTATGAGTGTGCTACTATTCCTTCTTATTCCTTGTCTGATAGGTAAAGGATAATTCTGAAGTGCAGTTAGCCAAGAAGATATGACAGAAGCCTTCATACTCTCTATTGAAGGGGAGCTAATATTTGCAATCACACTAACTGGCTATGTGTATCGTAGATTTACAACACAACCAGCTAGTGTAGTTTTAAATGTTAGCCTCTTTAGGATCAGAAGCATCATCTCATGAATTCAGTGTGCTGTGCCTCAGAAGTTAGGAGCCTTTGAAAACATGTTCTTCAAATTTTAACAACCAGAAGATTAATAGAAATGTAAGTAGCATTATTATTAGCTTTCATTCTCAAGGAATATAAGATTACACATTAAACAAAGTACATTTGGAATACAGGTACTTCTGCAGTCAGAACTTGCAGAGAATTTTATAATCCTCAGAACAAAATTGAGAGAGCTGACAGTACAGGTTAGGTGTTAAAAGTCACCTCTCAGTTTAGTTTCTAAAAGCACTCGTTTTCCTAGTCAGACCCTAATTTTGTCAGATCCTTAGGGATATACAAGAAGCAAGTTCTTGACCTTGCTTAGAACAATTTCCTAAGCCAAAGGGACTTCCCTGATAAAAGGAGTTTATTCTGAAGGTTATTTCCAATTGGCTTGAATCAACACTTCAATTTTAAATATGTACCTGATGGTCTCTAACCTGTAAAATATATGTGGTTATTTTACTGTAGTATTATTCAGTCTCAGAAACCAAATTACCCAGAATATTTTCTGAAAGTGAAAGTAAAAGCAGTCTGAATACAGCTAGGCTTGTTTGCTTTTATTTGGGGAAAAAAATATTTTTAAGAACTAAAATTAAATCTTTTGACACATTACTTATTAAAATTAAATTCTTTGGAAAATGTATTTAACCATAGTATCACAGAATGCATCTATTACGCTTCATCTGTTGTATTTGTTTTTGATTTCTTCTATTGTATTTGAAAAAGTAATAAACAGAGAAAGGATGGTTTAATAAAACTATAAACAAATTGCGAGTTATATTTTTAAGCTACCTGTTTGTATATATTGAAGAAACTCTAATGAGGCTGAATTTGAAGACTGCCCTAGAGTGGAAAAGACTTTTTATATCATGAATACTTAGCAGCAGTTACCAAAAGGAAATGTTCTTTGGCAGGTCAGATGATTCAATTGGTCACAGTATCATTGTCCTTGTGGCAAAGTGTATACACGCGGTCATTTTCCTGGTGCCCTGTGAAAAGCCATAGTCATCCTGTTAATGAGAATAGTTAAAACTGAAAACAATGTCTGAAAATACCAGCACTACCTTTCTGATTTTTACCCATGAGTTTTCTGACGACTTCCCGCTGTCTACTAAAACACACAAACAGCTGGCTTCTGACCATAATCTGTCACTTGAAGCATTTTGCAGGCTCTCCATCTAAACTACAGGTCATCTGGGACCGGGAGCACTAACTGAAGAGGGAGAAGGATGTGTGAGCAAGCATAATGCCAGCAGAAGGCAGGGGCATGAGGTGGGGCTGCCAAAAGATCGTTACATGGCCAATGAGAAACAAGCATTACTAGTGAAGAGTGAAGTCCCAGCTTGGAATGCCCAGTTTGATGCCCAATTTCAGGTTCCGACAGTATGCAGACACTCCAAAAGCTGTGCATATGCGTGTATGTAGATATGTAAAATTCTGTGTAAGGTCATGTTCATTTTCAGAATTTTGATGCATCTCTGTTCTCCATAATATTGATATACCATTAACTATCAGTAAACCTCGTTTAAGAATGCAGGTTATTATAATAATAATCAATATTAATTCTTTTTTCTTTTATTAATTATTAAGCTTTTGTTTCCCTTAAGGCAAGTAAATATCAGGAAACAGAGATAATGAAGGTTTATCTTAGATCTACGTATTTATATATGTCAGAGCATGACAACCAACTCGTGCATATGTCACTGATATGTCTGGAATAAAGTGTACAACCCTCTCACATTGTGGTTCATAGACAATTGTGATAAATACTGGTGAGTGAGTTAATCTGGAAGAAAAAGCATTAAACAGTATTTTCTTTAAGAATATATTTTTTGGCCCTTCAAAAAAAAAATCCTATTCCAAATCTCCTTGCTCTTTTTTCATTTTTTTGCCGTAGATCTGTCATTTGTTCAGGGGGTTAATAACATAAAAGAGGAGTAGTCATTTTGTGCTTTTCTTACGACGCTAAAATTAATCCACTTTCAATCCATCAATCAGTGGTCATAATTTTAGGCTGACTGTTCTCATTGTAATGGAAAGAGTCTCATTTAAATTGATTGATAAACTGAGAAGCTTTGATAAAATACGGTCTGCTTTTATTAATCTTTTGACTTAATAATGAGCTGTCTGATTTTTTCTCTCTGTTCACCCACCCTCTCCTTACTTCAGCTCTCCTTGATACACACTGCATTGTAATACAGCTGTAGCTGAGCATTGGATTTTCTCAGTTCTGTGGTGATTTTTTTTTCCTGATATGCCTGACAATTTTAATGTACTTTTTTGTGTTTTATGTACTGTCCTTTTCCTACCTTTTGGCTTAACCATGTAAAAATCTACTATTGATTCAGAAATTTCTATAGTGAGTGAGATCATTGATTCCCCGCACTGGTATTATCTCCTTGACAGTGCCAGAAATACCAGAAGATTATGTGAGAAACACCTTTTCCTGCCACATCCTTTGAAACATGGGGATTGTGCTTTCTGTAACAAAATAACCTTTCTGCACTTTTAGAGGGTTTTTTCAGTATTTTGTTTTTTTCATAATATGTGCAGACGTATGCTTATTTATGTTTAAGTCTCCTAAGTCTTTGGTCTCAATAACATTTTGAGAGAATCAAGAAGCTACTGCATCATTGTGTTCAAAATGTAAACTTTGCTCTTGTACTAATTTTTTGTTTTGTTGTGTTGGTTTTTTTTAAACAGTAGAACTCAAGGGGCGATAAATACAAACATATGATTAGCCTCTTTTTACCAAATGTTTAGCTTTGTAAGTTTTTGACCTTAGAGAGGCAATAAGAAATTTTTTTATTTCCAGAAGTTTTCAGCAAAAAGTACAGCAAAATATGATGAAAATAGACAATGAAGTGAGAGCTAATGAGAGGTGGCAGGTGGTGGTTCTGCCCAGAGTACAAACAGGTTTGAGTGGGAGATGCTGTCTTAAAATTATGTTATGTGTTACATCAATAGTTAAAGAAAATGAAATTTAGGGGAAAAGAGGAAAATCAAAATAATCTTTCAAGAGATGCTTTTTCCAAACTGAGGTCTACCACCTACAATAATAAAAAAATGGGCCTTGTACTCAAATCAAGGGACTTTGTGTTACCCTCTGTTAAAAATTCTTGACTTAAGGAAAGAAGAGTGACTTTAGTCTTTGATCTTTGTAATGTAATGAAGTCTTCTTTTTGGGCATTACAGTAAAATTTTCAAACTAAAATTATACCCATTGTTTTTAATCCATTTCTCTGTGAAGTAACACATACTGGTCAACTTTAAAGGCAGATTATAAGAATAGAAGGACAATTTTTTGCCTGGATGTGATCATGAATTTTTGTCACTCTGTTAATTTCAGTGTATCTTTCTTCTGAATAGCTTTTTCTACTGTCCAATTTTTCTGTTCTGAAAAATTGTTCACCCTCAGTATTGGTATAATTTTTCCAAGGGACAGACTTTTTGAAACTGAATTCTCTAAAGTATGTTTTTAGTAGAAATGAAAAGTTAATGAATTTAAAATGGTACTCCTAAAAGCCTTACACTGACTGCTAAAACAACACAATTTTTAAAATATTTGACTAGGTAACTTTAATCTAAAATTTCCTTTAGCTTTTCTGGCTTTGATTTGAATTTCAGCTAACTGCCCTTTTAGCCTGCTGCTCTATTCTAGTGAAATCATGGTACAATTACTGAAACTTGTTGTGGGCTCAGGAGCACAAATGAGAGTAAAATAATCAGGTGTGGGGAATGTCAAAAAGCCGACCTTATGGGAAATTCTTATCTGACCTTACTTCAAGAGTTAAAACAACTGGTAAATTTAAATGATAATCAGAATGATTAGGATTTTTGTGTTGGCAACTGAGAGAAATAAGTGCAACTTAGATACATGGGAGAAAATCATAAAGAGACTGAGGAATAAAAATTCAAGTAAGAGAGATATAATTCTCTTATTATCAAATTAAATACCATTATAAGAGGAAAAGATGAAATCTGAAAAAAACAAATTACTCAGCAAATGTTTTAGAGACAGTGCAGTATCTATTGTCTAGTTACAGATGTACTTGTTTATTTTAAATGTGTGTTTTAGCAAGATTAGAGTGAGACAGAAACCACAGTCAAACTGTCTTAAATACAGATGTAAACTTCTAATGCTATGTTGAACCCAAGATGTTATCATGGTGGCAATGAAGTGAAAGGTAGTTAATTTCTAGCCCTCGTATGGAAGCAGCAAAGTACAGTGGAGAGGGCAGTTTTTTTGGTTACAGAAAATTCTCTAAAACTCCAACACAAGAAAGAACATAATCTTAATTTGTAAATTCACTTGTCTTTCTATTTCAACAATTTATTCCTAAAAGGTTCAAGTGAAGATAGCTTGAATTGCAGTGGATGTTACAGAGACGCCTTGTGTGTATGATTTACTAGTGAAATCAGAATTGATATTCCAATAACACTCTGTGCTACAAAGTATAAGAAAAAGAATCCTTTGAATTTAATAAGGTAGAATTCCATGGAAGGCAGTAAAACTTTCCTTGCTGCTCTTCTACAAATATGTCAGTTGCTCTGATATTTGCAGTGAAGCCCAGCTTAGACAATGCTTTTATCTGTCAAATGACCCCTGTAAGCCAAAGGACCATTTGCCTTGTTATTAATTCTCTGACTAAAGCTCCTGTTGTGTTCCTTTAATTTTTACCTCTACCCAAGGTTATGCTCCATATTTATGGAGCATTTTTGTCATTCAACAGGACTGGCTTCTAATTGGCATATGCTCATATGCTTGAACATACTAAAATAGGCATTATTTATTTTCCAGGGTCTCTGAGTCTTGTCAGGGGAAAGGTTGCTCAATGTGACATAAGAGGTCTTTGGAGGATTCTCCATTCTACAGAGCCATGTTTGATTTTATTCAGGGGATTATTCCTGCACCAGGGCAGTAAAGGCAACCTATTTACTGACTGAAAATTTTTGCCCTGATATTGGTTTAAGGACAGATAAGGAAGGAGTCCAAAGATTTTATGTTTGTCTTTCTCCCATTGTATTTTATCATTTGCTGCATTAGGTCCAATTTCAGGAAGTGAAGAAATGAAAGCTGAGAGCAAAGGGCTGACAAGCAAAAAGTGGGAGAGGTCACTGTGTAATCTGGAACAGTCCCCTCTCTGTTGCTTCAGGGATGTTGAAATTAATTAACATTTATTTCAATATGAAAGCAAAGAAAAGATTGATAGTAATTCTTCCCAGGGGACAGGAGAAAGGAGAAAGAAATGTCTTTCCTCACATACTTCTCTTTCTCCCTCCAGGAAAATCCAAATGGGATAGAAATGAACATTGCCTTCGACAGCAGTTCAGTTGGTGGGAGTGGAGGATACTGGAAGAAGGATAAGAGATGTTGGAGGCTAGAGCTGCAAGACAGGCAAAGGAAGAGATAGAAAGATAGATGTGCAATGCCGATGTTTTAGCATGAAAAAGTGTGATGGGAGAGAAATTCTAATGGTCACAATTCAGAATTATAAGGCAAAATACAAATAAGGGAAAAATGAACACAACTATTTTGATCAGAAAAAAAAAATTATCTGAAATGATCTGGTTTTGCCATATAATGCATAAAATATAAATTGTGTAAATTCAAGGATGAGGACATAAAATTAACAGCCTCTTGTAAATCAGAGCTATGTTTATCTGTAATGTTACATATAAGTCTCAAAAGTAAAACACCTTTCCTGCCATTGCCAGAATGGGTGCTTCTTAAGTGTATCCATAAATGAAATGTTGCTGACAATTTTCAGGTTTGCCTACAGACATTATACATGAGATTCTCTACATCTTTGGGTTCTGCCTGATAATTAGTCTTGAAGGTTTTATCTGATGGTTTAAACTTCCCCATTTTTCAGTTCTGACTCCCATTACCTCCTGTAGAAGCTTAGGTGAATTTAATTTTCTGACTGTTTTTTTCAAGGCCTTGCTTCCAGTTTGTCTCGTCTAAAGTTCCCAAATACTCGTCATTTGGTTTATGAGGGTTATGGTGGAAACAGTGGCCTGACTGTTCTGATTTCCTTATCATTCATGTGCACTAAATCCAAGAAAACATGTTTTAGAAATAGACATTTGATTTATTATTTTCAAGCCTCTGTAAATACTAGTGGTGATTTTTCTACTAGATACACACATAGAAAGGTAAGGAATATGAAAATTCATATATTCATCAGTATGAAGAAACTACTGCTATTAAGCATGGGCACTCTAACTATTACATTAAATGCTCAGAATGTTAAAGCAAATCAGCTAAAGTTGGTAGAGACTCTTGTGTCCAGGAACAAGGTATTGATAATTTCTGTCCTATTCCTAGTCTCTTTGTTTACTTCTTAGGGGATAGTTTTAAACTTTGCTTTCACTGAATCAAATAAGTACCAAGGCCAGGATGGCACCTTGTAGATGACATTACCCAGGTCCCTCCTGCTCCCTCCTCCCCTCCTCCAATCAAGGAGAATCAGGTAGTGTTGAGAGCTGTGTGCACTTGAATTACACCGAGGTCATGGATTCGATCCCTACATGAACTTTTCACTTAAGAGTTGGACTTGATGATCCTTATAGGTCCTTTCTAACTCAGGTTATTTTGTGATGCTTCTGTGATGCTTCAAGGGGTTTTGAATAGCTTCAATGATGGAGATTCCACACCCTCTATGGATAACCTCTTCAGGGCTTGACAATTCTCACAAGAAGAAAGAGTTTTCTTATGTTTAAATAATTTCCTGTATTTCAATATATGTCTGTTGACCGTTGTCCTGTCATTGGGCACTACATTTACTCCATCTTCTTTACTCCTCCTTATTAAGTATTTCCACAGATGGATAAAATTCCAGAGTCTTGTCTTTTCCAGCCAGGGCAGTCCCAGTTCTCTCAGCCTGTCGATGCAGGAGAGAAGCTTCAGTCCGCTCATCACCTTTGCAGCCCTTCACTGGAGCAGCTCTGGCAAGCACATACCTGCCCTTCACTGGGAGCCCAGAGCAAGACACAGCACTCCAGGTGTGTCTCCCCATGACTGATCAGAGGGGAGGACAGCCTCCTCTGACTTTCTGACAATGTTTTCACTGTGGTATCAGGAATGGTGTCCAGGCGCACAGGTTTTGGCACCAAGGTAGAGATGCAGCCAGAATAATTTCCTATAAATATATTTAGCCTTGATTTAAAAGCACACAATTTTATATGAGTCATTTTAAATAAATATGTGGATTAAAATTCATACAAGGGAGAATCGAAATAAAAAGCAGTACCTAATTTGCAAAATCTTTGAGTTATAAAGGACACCAGAGTTCTTGAAAAGAATGAAGCAGAGGAAGAGAGCAGATCTGTGAAGAAAATAATTAGCCATGGGTTCTAGAATGATTATTAGTCCTTATTAATCACTTATAAAATAGATTCTTTTAAAATATGTTATTCATCTGAATATTTGACAGCTGCTAGGCTTTTTTTCCTGTTGCTGCACTTCACGTAGATGGATGACTCATGTTATCACTGATCATAATTTCCCATATTAATAGTATTTTAAGTTGGGTTGCTTAAAAAAGACAGACTTCTTTCCTGTTAAATTATCTGTATTAGCTAGAATACCAATTTCAATTATTTAATCCTTCTGCTTTCATATTCAGAGTGTACTAATTCTTCTGTGTGCATCGGTATCAGATTATTTAGAGATATTTTTTGATAATAAGGACACAAGTCACCTGTTTTCACTGGTTTCTAAAATGCTGGAACTGAGGAATACCTTAGCAGTATGTGATAAATGTAAGATGTTTCAGATATGTCAGGATTAAAAATAGGATATTTCCCTTTCAGGGTGGGTTTTTTTTACTTGTTTGTTTTTTTGTTTTGTTTTGCTTTTTTTAATTTGTCATTTTAAAGGAACTGTATTATAATGCAAAAATAGAACTGTGATGAATTTACCAAAAAAAACCGAGGTGTTGTTTTACCCTGCTCCCAGACAAATCCAACCAATTTCACACTGACAGCACTGTGGCAGTCTACATGGTTTATTTGCAGGGGGGGAAACTTTCCTTTTTTTCATACAGTATCTATGAAAAGAAAACAGATGCTAATTTTATCTTTACTGCACCTTCCTGGTCAAGAACACTCATCTCCCAGAAGAAATGGGGTTGCTCACTATTTATGATGACAGCTGCCTTTTAAAGCAGCAAGGAATGAAGCATCTGAGGAATGTATGTGTCCTGCCAGGAGCACAGTGGGATAAATGTCTTCCATTTGGGATAAGATGTACTGACAGCTCAGTAGGAACAGCTGAAATTAACTGTGCATTTGGAGGTTTCATACTGACCTGAATCACTAAAACCAAGTAGCATGTGTCTTATAATTTGAATAAATCTTGCTTTTTCTGCAGAGCAGAAAAAGGAACTATGTTGCATAGCTATTAATTATAATTTTTGCCACAAAGAGCAATGGAAGTGTTTAAAAAAGAAAAAGCTAATAAATATTTCAAATGTAATTTATTGTGCATTTTGTTTAAAAAAAAAAAGGACCAAGAAAAAAGTGACACGGATGAGAGTGGAAATTAATCAGTGATTTACAAGCTTTAAATCTCTGCCTTCATTGCAAGTTGGCCAGGAACTGAACTAATTAGCTGGCAGTGGAGATGTGGTGAGCAACCAACAAGTCCTGAGGAGAGCATCAAAAAAAGCTAAGGCTAGTAAGTGTCAAAGACAGTCCATATTTATTTAAAGACTAAAAGTTTCACCAGAAAATGTTATGCTGATAAACCACAGGAAGAATGTCATGGGTGCATCCATTTGTGCTTCCAAAAAATGAATCAAAGAACTCAAACTTCTTGAGAAACATCAGTCCTACATATCAAAAAGCTTCTGTAACCATTTCTGATTCCTACCTGTGTTTCTGACTTACATCAATTTTCTGTATTTCCTTAAACACATCAGAAGATGGAAAAAGCCCATCAGGTCTGTCGAGGTCTGTTCTTTTCCGTTTAGAGTTGACTATTACAGTGGTTTGCAATGTTTTTGAAAAATGTTCCAGTCCACACCCTGGCTCAGTTGCTGGGTGAGCTCAGTCAACATTCATTGAAACTATAAACACGTTACAAACCCTGCCTTTTCCCTCAAGCTGTACCAATTACAGACTGATACAACATCAAGCTCTTGTAGCAAGAAAGAGCATCTGTCTAACTTTTAATGGTAAAAGTATAAGGTACACTTGTCCAGCCTCTAGAATAAAGATTGCCTATTTATTTATTAAATGGCTTAGGGATGAGAATTAATTGTGTCTTCATTTCATGGAAAGAAATGTGGAAAAACTGAAATACGCTTAACAACTGCAACCTGGTTCAAGTTTACAGAGCTGCAAACTGCTGCCCCTTCACTAAGGCAAAAAGGCATCTTTGGTGCTTTGCAACACAAATATAACTTCTGAGGATGGGTCTGGGTCATCTTGTTAAAGGAAAATCATGTGTAAACTAGAGTACAGCAATAATCTAGAAAGCTAATAAATGAAGAAAAATGAAAGACAGAGGTGAAGACTTGCCTGTCTGGAAAAAGAAATGAGATGACAGAACAGAAACTTTGAAGCAAACCTCCATAGCTGCTGAAGTTCCAGATTCTTGAATGTGACTTAAATTTTTTAAAATTTTGGTTAAGATAGTATTACAGAAAAAGGTACCAGATTTTGGACCCCATTAATTTTAAAACAATCAAGTTTTTGGTACTTGTATGGCATACACTAGTACCACACATTGCTACTTATGTGCTGGGGAAACTCTTTGACCCTACAAGGAAGAAAGGAAAGAAATTAAAGGAAAGAAATTGCAAGAAAAACACAAAATGGGCAAGGGTAAGAATGTATTTCAAACAGAATACTGAAATCTGAGGGTTCAATTAATATTAAAAGGAGGACTGTTCATTTTGCGCTTTAAAATATGCTTTCCAAGGACATATTTTATTTTTGGATAGTGGCTTATACTTTTGATATGACTTTAGGAAATGAAGTGTCTTTGGGGTTTTTTTTTTTATATACCATATCCACATGGTGGTATCAAATATTTGCAGAATACGAGAAGGAAGACAAAATCGCATGCCTTGTCTTTAGATATGCTGGTTACCAGATTGCTAAGAAGGCCAGTGGTATCCTGGTCTGTATCAGAAATGGTGTGGTGAGGTTACATCTCGAATTCTGTGTCCAGTTCTTACCCCATCATTGCAAGGAAATATTGAGGTGCTGGAGTGTGTCCAGAGAAAGGCAGCAGAGCTGATAAAAGGTCTGGAGCATAGGTCTGATGAGGACCAGTTAGGGCAACTGGGGTTGTTTGGCCTGGAGAAAAGAAGTCTCAGGGAAGACCTCATCACTCTTTACAACTGCCTGGAAGGAGACAGAACAAGGGAAAATGTCCTCAAGTTGCACCAGAAAAGATCTAGATTGGATATTGGAAATTGTTTCTGCACTGAAAGAGTGGTCAGGCATTGCTCAGGGAAGTGGTGAAATCACATCCCTGGAAGTGTTCAAAAGGAATGTGGATGTGACACTTGGTCACATGATGTCATGCTGACCATGGAGGTGTGGGGTTAGTGATTGGACTTAATGATCTCCAATCTTAGTGTTTTTATGATTCTGTGATTCTATAAATCTGGAGAAAGTAAAAGTTGGTGTTGTAAATGAGAGATTTAACAAAAAACCTAGACATGACAGATTGAGTTTGCTTAACTCAATCTTCCCCTTCCACTGTTGCTGCACAGGTTAATCTACACTAAATCTGCTGACAACATTTTCACATTTGAATGCAGTGACAAGTTGAGGCCAAAGCCAGTGACATGGAGAAAGCCCAGTGTCTCACTGAATACGTACTGACAGCCTGTAATCATACAAATCTTTCTTAATCCTGCACAGAGTATCTGCCTCTCCCTCATTTTTTTTTTTTTAATACATTCCCCTTTGCTGAATCCTTTATCAACAAATGTACAGATACGTAGTCATTGTTTGCCGTTTCTTTGAGTCAGCTCTTAACAGGGCTGTTAGATGCCAAGTAGCACAAATCAGGAGATGCCACCAATAAAACAAAACTTTACAGGACATTTTTAGTATAGAGTGGATGAAAGGGGGATATTTTTAATTGGATTTTTCAGTTGTTTCTCTATTATTCCAAATTAATCTCAAATCCATCTCTACAGTACAGATGTAGCGATTTGCTTGGAAGCACAACATTGTAGAAGCCTAGATACAATGTTCTCTGCCTAAATACCTTTATTTTTAGTGGAAATAGATGCAAGAACGGATATCTCTTATTTCAGTCTGGTTCCTCTACATTTTTATTGCTTCTGTAAGGAATTATGCTAGGAAAGGGGTACCAGCCAGAGTCAGCCTGGTACCAACACTTGTACAGACAGCTTGGTGACATCTCTTTCTCCCTGTTTCTTTTCCTTCTAGCCCCATCAACACTTCCTCAGGCCTGTTTTTCCACTGTTGTCAGGTGCTATCCATTCCTCCTGATAGCCTTTCTCGCTGGGGCTCCTAGGTTCCTAGAATTTTATTAGTCTTTCCAGAGCAGCCTTCTTCCTTCGCTTTTATTCAAATTGAGCTATTCTCTTTCTTTCAATCTGCCTATATCTAGTAAGATACACTGAGAGTAAAAGTGACAGCTTTCCTTATTCTGTGTCTGAAGCTACCACATGTACCAAAAGAGCAAGAGAGTTTTGTATCTTTGCATTAGCAAATTTATACAGAAATGTCAATTTTCCCTTTCTGACAAAGTAATAATCTTCCAAAGTTGAGCTGCAAACTTCTAGCTCCTGCTCAAAATTTAGCACTCTTACTGAAAAAAATGTCTGATTTTTTTAATATGAAACAACTTTTTCTCACACAGACTGAGTAAAACTGAAGTGTATTAGCTGGGGAGGGGGATTGAATAGTAATGACACCTTGCACAAACACACAGGTCGCAACACTTT
This sequence comes from Edolisoma coerulescens, assembly GCA_013397115.1. Classification (NCBI taxonomy): domain Eukaryota; kingdom Metazoa; phylum Chordata; class Aves; order Passeriformes; family Campephagidae; genus Edolisoma; species Edolisoma coerulescens. The sequence goes on along the minus strand of VWZW01002521.1, from coordinate 455,890 downwards.
GGCATCGCTAGCACGTGAATGAAAATAATTTCTCATGAGTTTAAAAAAAGACATTCTCACTGTAAACAATAACAACTAAGTTGATATATCATGAATTTCAAACCAGATTAAAATATGTTAACCCTCAAAATCATCAAAAATATAAAACCCAACCAAAAAAAGAAAAAAAAAAGAATAAAAAATTCAATTGCAAAGTAAAACAATAAGTCTTTAAACCAAACCAAAATGACTAAATTAACACTCTAAATTTCACATAGAGAAATATGTAAAGACTAGTCACACAAACTTAACATGTATACAGGTATCACTCTCCAGCTTATCTAGTAAAATGCTTCATTTACTTAAATAGATGACATGAGATTTTTCACATATAAGAAACACAGGACGGTTCACTTATATTTCTAACTTTTTTCTGATTCTCATGAGTTTATCAATAACTTTTTATTTATTTTATACTATATTTTAGTATAGCACAATGTAAAGCTGTTTGATAATTGGTATAGAATTGTCTTGAGAGGCATAAACTTTTCATAAACAATTATGCTAAATCATACAAATGATAGGAGATATTATCACTGGAGCTCAGGTTCCTAGAAATAAAATTGGAAAGAAGAAAGGAATTGGCTTATTTTCTTTTCTGGTGCGTTACAGAACAAGATGTAGAAGCTGTCACCAGATGTATATAACCTTTTTAAAGGGTAAGATCTGCTCCAGTATAGTAGTTAATGAATCCCAAGTAACATCACCCAGGTGTGCGGTGTCAGATGTTCATTGGATTTTTTTTTTTTTTGGCTTGGACTGCTGACAAGACCAGCTATGAAATGTGAGTAAGGCAGAATGAAACCCATTACCTATGAAAAAGTGGCATGCTTATGAGGGATACTGAACAGCATATACAAGTCTAAGTGAGAAAATAATTGCTATACATGGAGTCGGTTTTATCTCTTTCTATGCTAAATAGTCTTTTGACCTTTTCTCTTCACTAAAGCACTGTTGTAGTCACTAGTTTTAATCATTAAGGATTAGATTCCTGCTCTCCTCACCTTTTTTATTTAAGGTTTCCATGCTTGCACAACTTGAACTTCAGAGAATTAATTTCTTTTCTAGCTTACACTGATACCTTTATGCTTGTTGGCTGTAACGCAGTGTTCATCATCCACACAATAGATAACTCAAGAATTGTATAACCATTGTCAATTCAGTAGTGTTTCTGGATGAAACTACAGTGAACAACAAGGGAAGCTAATTCCTCCCATCCTTCTTGAAGCACAGGAAAATAGTAGATACAAGCTACAGAGTCAGAATTACTTGGAAGACATATGGCCATCCTTTCATCCTAACAGCTAGCTATTTACATATCTATTACTTAGATATGAGAATGCCCCTATTATCAGCGTCATTGCCTCAGAAAGAAAATTAGTACACCATGTGTGTATAAATTACCTATTTATGAAATGTTAAGGATACTTTTATTTTACTTAGAAATAGGCAAGGCATGTTAGAGAAGTCCAAAGAACATATTTTATTGTTCAGTTCATGTATTGCCTGGTTCAGAACAGTAAACAAAAAAGATTGGAGACAGAAAGATGTGAAAGAGCCTTCAAGAGAAGAATTTGTAATTATCTTTTTTACCCTCCAGGGAATACATTTAAAAGAAACAAAAATTAGAGTTTGGAGTTTTCTTATAATCTGTTTAAAAAATACCTTTTTTGTTGCTGTCTCTATGATATCTCATGGTATTTACTCTGGTAAGTTAACATTTTATGTCATAAAATACTGAATAAGACAAAGACTCAGAGAATCCAAAAATGCACACGAGTCATAAGGAAAGATTAACACATAAAAAAGAGAGCACAATCAAAATAAGAAAATATCAGACTAAATGGAAGACAGAGAACCCATTTACTTGTGGATAGTTAAAGAAAAAGCAAAAACTGCTCTTCCATTTAGTGGTACTTGTAGATTTCTGCAAAATGATATTGTGTTATAATGCATTTTGGTTGAAAAACAAAAAGAAAGGAAGAGAACAGAAAACCTGCTATATAATCAACACAAACCTACCAGGCAAAATGGAGACAAACTCATGTCAGATAAGAGTTTTTCAGAAATATTAAAACACAAGTAAGCCTAAGGAAAGGAAAAATGTAACGTGGTGTTCATAAAAATTCTGTGGAATAGTTGTATTTTCATGCTGCACTAGGAGCAAGTTAAAATGCAATGTAAGCAATGACAATGGAAGACCATTTAGGTTTCAACTTATTTACCAATTCATTGCTGCTGTTTATAAAATATTTCTTCAGTATCTTTCCTTTTCCTTCATCCCAGAAAACGTAACATTTGACTTGACATTCTTGGGTATTTTCTAAAGGGAGCAAGACTGGGTTAATTCACCTCTGTTTAGCAAAGAGAAGAGGTTGAGTTGTGTGGGAAGATACTTGTGTTCCTCCACCATTGTCTCCATGCCTCCTCCCATATCAAAATATGCCTCCTATCAGCTTGTTCCAATTATTGAAACAGTAGCATCATGAGTCATCATTCATCCTTTCTACCTTTCTTTACCTACTGAATTACCAAAGACTGTGAGGATCCACTTGCAGTTCAGAGCGAAATGTTACTTCTGTGTTACCACGTGAAATTCCATGGTAACATGACACCTCTTCCATGTGTGACTTACAGTGGTGTTATGACTTTACTGGTGCAGCTGGAGAAATACTTGTTAACGCTGATATGCCTGTGTAAGTAAGATCAATAAACAGACAACACCTGTGAAGTTGCCAAGGTTCTTAGAAAGTTCAGCTCAGAAATCAAAATTTTAAAAAATTAGCTTCTGTTCCTAGACCTGTGCATTTGTTTTCTACCTTAATCCCACATAAACAAAGGCTGATACAAAGGCTACAAATACATAATACTCCAACTCCATCTTTGCTAGAATATCACATCTGGCACCAACAATGAAGAAATACTAATATAAGACTTACCTTGACCAAAGAAATCCTAAACTTAATGTTGTAAGATATCATTTGTTATTTTCTTGGAGCAAAACTGTCTGCAACTAAAGTTGTCACACCTCTGGACTTTGTACAGCTTTTCTGAGATTTTCTGCCCCGATTCTCACCGTTACAGGCACTTTATGATTCATCTCAAACCACTGAAACATGATGTTGTTGTTCAGTTAGTTGTAAGCATGCATTGCCCTGCTTCCACTCTCCAATTTTTGACAAAGTGTGGAAATGATCTGGAGGGATCAAAAAACCCTGCCTACACCTCTCAATGAAGAGCAAGCGGGGGATGCACTTAGATGTGGAACAATCCCTTGGTGTTGGTTGTAGAAATTAATTATAATCTTGAATGCTTTGCGTTTACTGTAGCTTTGAGACAAACAAGAGTACAGAATCTGAATGACGTGCTGTGATGGACAAAAATCAGCACTTGCAGATAGTACCACGGCTAATGCTAAAGGAACACTTTTTTTTTTTTATTGATATAGACTCTGGTGTTCAGGATCAAAATGTAGAAGTGTGAAAACTTCGCTCATTTATTTGCTCCAGATTTTTCTGCAAAATACTGTGTTATTTCCACACCCTTACCTTTCTGACCTCATTATGCAATCAGAAAAAATTAATATTTTAACTTTGAGAAAAGCCAACTCTCAGACCTTTGTAGAGTGCATCTCTCTTCTTACAGAAAATTATGATCTGTCTTATATGTCAGGTTCAGATAACCACATTACCTCTAATAGCAGACTTAACTTTTGAACTACCCTTTTTATGTTTTGTGTAATTTTGTGGATATTTAATTTAGAGTATTTGTTTCTCTCAGACTGACCAACCAACCAGCCAACCAACCAACCAACCAATCAACCAACCAACCCCACAGTTTTCATGTGATTCATGAAGACTTTAATTTTAGAATGTAGCATTTAATTTTGTGAAAAATGGGTTGTTCTGTGTTTCATCTTGGGGCTTAAAAGGGTTGAGGAAAACTTTTGCTTTTGGTGTTATATTTGTTTTACTGCCATTGGAGACTACAGAATCCAGAAAGGCAAACAACTGAAGAGCTTAGCAAGAACAGGTACTGAGATGAGAAGGCTGGCAGCAAGGAAAGACTGTAAGTACAGTGTAGCACTGAGCAAAAGTGAGAAGCAGATTGGGATGAGAGAGGTAAGGAGCTGAGCTGGAGAAGGTAACTCATTGTAGAGGGCTGGAGGTGATGGAGGAAGAAAGGTGAGCAATTGTTATTTTCATCACCAGGGTTCAAAGAATGGAATCTGTTATTGAGCACCCTGTCAAGTAGCTTTTATCTCCATTATGCCGATAAGGCTTAATGGCTTCTAAATTTGAAAGAAAACAAAAATCCTTGGTATTGGTAAGGACAGAAATTGTATGTTCTGTCTCCTACACTTAAGCATTTGCATATATTTCCAGTATCTGCCCTGCATAGATATTCAAGGTTTAATTTGTAATTTCTAAGGCCAAACTCAAGCTGTGGTTAAAGGTCCTGAATTTTATTGATAAGTTGTGGAAAAAAAAGTTAGATATTTTGGACATTAAATTTCAGTTTTCAGCATCATAGAAAGGCAAGATATATAAACACCATTTTGACCTACAAAGTATGTAAGAAGTTAATATTATGAAATCAGCATGTGACATTCACTGACACTCAGATGAGACCTTCAGAGCTTAATAAATGTGACCCTAACTGAACTGCAAATTGGTGATTCTTTTTGTCTTGGATTCTGTGCACTTGATTATAGGAATGCACTGTTTGCTTTCCATGAGGTGGATTGAAAGGAACAGCTTAGCTATTGATGAAGAAGGAAATTCAGTTGCAACTGGGTGTGCGAAAAAGAGTGTATGAGCTGTACGAAAACATCTCAAAAGGTTCCTTCTAAGTTCAACTTCTGTGTGATTCTGTAACACCAAAGCCTTCTAAAAAAATCTCCATGTGTATATGTACAAAGACATGTATATATGCCTAAAAATATGTATATATGCATAGAATACCTGCCTGCTGCTTAGTCATTTGATTATAATCAGATTCAAAACTAGCACTTTTCTAGTTTTTGAATTCATAGCTCAGCTTTCTAACATTTGTGGGAGAGAAGGTCAAAGCATGGGTTCAGTAGGGCAGACTACTCAGTTTTCTCATGTATATGTATATCAGTTCTGTGCCACGAATAAAGATGTATATTGCATTTGATGTTCTCCTGATTTAATTTGTCAGCACTATTGACTTTTTTACCTTTCTTAATTAATCGTTTCTTCACAACAGAATTGTGTGTTGTGGACAGCGCCTGCAACTTGCTGGGTCATTATGATTAAACAAAGGATTTTTATAATTGTTTTTTGGTTTATTTTCTCCTTGGTTCTCATTTTTTCATAGAATAATTTCAGCACTGATTTGTGACAGAGGTCACAACCATTATTAACGATTGCTAGGAGGAATGCTCCTCTCTATCCAGCTCAGTTTATCCCTTTTGTTATATTAGTAAACAATTCCAAAATTCACGTAAGGTGTCCCTACAAAAGGAATCTGAGAATTCTGTGGGTTTCTCGTTACTGAATTACTGCATGTTTCAGGACTTGAAATCTTTGTTCTATTTTTATACTGTAGACTTTCAGAAAGGATTGAACGTTTCTGCTGTGAGGTCAAAGGCCTCAAATGGATTTCTTAATTAGGAGATCAATGACTATAGCATGTTTAACTGAAAAAATTTTCTTATTTTAATGACAAAATATTGCGGGAGAAGTTGGACATTTTTAGCACTCAATATGAACTTTGTAGTGTGAAATAAAACTAAACAAACCATTTTTCTGTTCCTGTTTCATCTGAAATACACTAGCCTTTGTGTTGGAGAGTTCTACTGTACACTCTTTTTTCAGTCTAATCTTTCTATTTTTTCTTCTTTAATTGTCAGTTGGCTTTATCATTTAGAGAAGAACTGAAACACTGTTTATTTTCCCACCTTTTTTGGTACATGGGACAATAATAATAGGAAAATTATTGTATATTATTTTCAGCGTACGTATCATTTGCAGTTACATTTTAGAATCCCAAATACTAATCAAAGATAAACCCTGTAAAGGAAATTAAAATGAAAATTTTACAGGGGGTGGAATGGAGCAAATGATTACCACGGACTTCTCAGAAAAATCTCTTTCAAATGTCTGTCCACAGATTGAGGATTCACTCTTTGCTGCAATTTACAGTCTTAGGCCTATAAATGTTTAATGACCTCCCTCTACGAGCACTTGCAGGTGCTCGCAGCCAGAAGGAGGTAATGCAAAATTGATCTGTGTAATAAAACTGCTGAGCCAAGCAGACATCTCAGAATTACAGTGATTGTGCTTCGGTGATTCAGCTGGCCTTCATGGAAATATTATTTGCAAAAAATCTATCAGTTAAATGTGAATTTCAAACACACTATTATAACTTTTGTGGTTTTCAGTACCTTGCAGGTGGGGTATCAAGACTGGGATATGACTGGGAAACTATTTGTAATGATGTTTTCCAGATTCAAATTAGGCTCAAAGCAACACCATCACCAAGCAGTGAGATAGATATAATGTCATGGTGATGTTTTAAAATTTGTAAACTCTTCCACTTCCAGGTACCAGATTAACATTAATAAGATAGAGATGCATAGTAGCTAAAAACGGTTCTAACAAGGTTGAGCCTGATTATGTTGATTTTGAACATTACCTCATTTCTCTAATTAGAAAATGAACCAAATTAGTTTTACAGCATATCTTATTTAAGAATTGAAAATAAAATTCCGGAGTTAGCACTAGGAAACACATGATTGTTCATGCATCTAATTTTCTATCTTTTAAATGTCCAATGCTAAGGAACTTATACGATAAATTGCATTTGATGCCCTATAAGATTTTTCTAAACAGTTTCCAATTACTAACGCAAAATACAATATTCATACATACCAAATAGGTATTGGTATGTAGAAAGTTACATATACATGCTTGGAATGCTCTGTATAATATTTTTACGTAGACTTTAGGAGGAAGTTTATCCAAAAAAAACCAAAACTGTAATGCAAAATTAAAGTTTGTTACAAGCATGAATTTCATTATTTGAGTGCAATAGTAATTTTTTGCACTAAGAACTTAAAAAAATTCTATGGTTTACATTTAAAATTCTAATTTAAAATTTGGGTGGTTTCTTTGTTTCTTTGTTTGTTTGTTTTTAATCAACTGTATGCAGATAAAAATACTTCAGAAAAAAAAAAAGGAGTGGGTTTTGTGCAGCATTTTGTGCTGTCTTATGAATTGTCTCTCAGTCACATAAATCTTGATGTAGAAGAAGTAGACTGCTGGTTGGAATGCTGACAAAGCCATAGGCTGCAGAAAAATTCTTAGACATTGAAGGTTTATGATCTTGTTAATCATGAAGTTTTCACTGCAGTGTTAAATCAGAATTTTATGAAAAGGTTAACTTCACTGTGGCTAAAATTCTAATCTTACAATTCCTCAAAGGCAGTAATATAAATTAAATTCTAAGCTTCATTTTTGCAGAATGGAGTCTTTGTGACAAGGAGTCCTAAAAAGTTATCATGTTTGTTTATTTTTGTGGAAACAGAAGGAACCTATTTTTGAAAGGTGTGTTGAGGACATTAAGCAAATGTGACATCTCTATATATTACTCTGTTTCCAAGCAAGCTTTCACTGGGTAGGGTTTGGATTCAGAGGTCATAGCTCGCAACTGCTCAAAATTACCATTCTTGTTTAGATTATTTTGTTGGTCACCTCTTTGTCCTTTCATCTGAGTGTGTAGAGAACTCATTGGACCAAAATGAAATGCTTTCAGCTGAATCAGAGTCACTCAACAAAACCATGTCAGAGGATGAATGAGAAAATTCTTAAGTAGCGGTAAACATGTATGTGAGGATGTCAGGACAAGATAGAGAATCAAAAATTATGTACAAGGTAGTAATCTTGTAGCAAGAGTCAGCAACAAATGGAGCAGTTTTCATGTTTGCTTTGGTGCTTATTCATGTAATCTACTGTGATACTGCAGGTTACTAAACAGTAGATTCAAGACAGTGTTGGTTTTTTGTGGTTTTTTTCTTACAGTTTATGATATTTGTGTATTTAAAATGAATTAGTCTGTTAATTTTTGTAGGGCATTGAAAATGAGCTGGGAGGGTGAGAATTATATATAAACAAAAGTTCAAAACAAAGAGCTCCTTGACAGACTTGGGTGAAAAAAAACCCCAAATAAGTGCATTATGTTCTTAAATCTTCTACATAATACACATGAACTTTTAAAATGTCACTCGAGTCCCACTATACTCCTCAGACAATCACACATATGCATTACATCATCCAAACTAAATCAGCTGCTATTTCTTTCATTAATCTATTTTCAGAAAGTACCTAGGACTATAATAAGCCCCTGAAAAACTGATTTATCAAAGACTATCAGTTTCTCATGCTTCTGATTTTTTTTTTTTTCACAAATAAATGAAGGTTTTCTTCATGGGAAAACCTTACTATGGGAGTTGACTATGTTGTACAAGAACATTTAGTTCACATATGTAATTACTGATGAAGGTTTTTAATTACAATAAAGAAATTTTGAGGAATAAAGTTTCAGAATTCAATATAAGTACATATTTCTAAAGAGATGTTGTTTTTATATCTTGATACACATAGTGTAGAGGAAGAGCTTTGGAATATTTGTACTCAGGTTTTGCCCACTTCCAAATGATTTTCTTATTATTCCTGGAAAGTATAGAAACTTGGACTTTGAGAAAGCTTAGATTTACTGAAGATTTCAAACCTTTACAGACATAAGTGTATTTTTAAATTATTGTTATTTTTCCTGTCTTAAGGGCTGTCTCCTTTGAGAAGAAACAATGCATATTGAACCATCTCCTGACCTTTGACCACTGTTACCTGAAGGCCATATATATATTTGTGTGTATATATATATCCATAAATATATATATATATATCTATTTCTTTTTCACTCATATCTCAATCCTTGTCAGCTGCCATTTTAAAGTACAGCAGAAACTGAGAGGGCATTTCTGAAAAGAATGCACTGCTTAATCATGTAGTAGTTTGAGCAGAACTATTATTCTTACAGGCCCAGCTTCTGATTTCAGGGAAAAAGGTTAATGGTACTTTATAAGCCCTCAAACATCAAAGTTAGGGCTCATGAGTGAGGTTTTTTTATTACACATTTTTTGCATGTTGGTGGTCCTGTGCAGACTTCAAGTAGTCTGTCAATAATAGGCAACACTTTTGAAGGGTATCTGGTAGTAGAAAATACCTGTAGAGTCCCAAAGAGAATTTGAGGAATGCTGCAGCTTTTGGGTTAAGATTCAGTACCAAACTGCATGATATTAATTCACAAGGTGGTAAATTAAATAGAGTTTTCAATCAAAGCAAGCTCTCAGCTTTTTCTGCTCTGTGACAATAACACAATTTCCCTTTTCACCAATGATGGATTCAAGGCAAGAAGTAAGAATCTCAGGTTAATTTACCACTTAAATTCAAGGTCTTTTTTTCCTGTTTCTACAGCTTTTATGAGGTAGGAGTGCCTTTTTTTCTTGTGTGCATTATATAATAAACATATTTCAGCAGATAAGAAATCGTTTGACACGTAAGTATTGTTTTGCAGAAAACAAAATTCTGATACTGTATTGATTTCTATGTGCTTTGATGGCTTTTTAATATAAAAGAACATATAGATAAGTTTTATAAATAGAAATCTAAAAAACGTCATCCAAGAAAATCTCAGCCTTGTGAATAATTATGGATTGAGAACTGAACATATTAATAGTTTTATATTGCTGTTTACGAAAAATGAAAGACAATTTCTTTGCTTTTTATAAGCACTGGGTTGGGGGAAAGAATAAGGAATAGAACAGATGATTTAAAATATTTCTACGAAACCACAGTTCTAGTTTCAGTCTCAAAAACTACAGAGGACAAAGGAACCTGAGGATTTATCACTCAGCTATTGGTCACAAAAGGGAAGTAGCAGGATATGAATATTTCCTTTAGAAAATATGCTTACCATGAATATGGGAAAAAGTGGCAGAAACACTTAGCTGTGCTGTTTCAAAGGAGTTTGACAAAAATCAAGCCCTATTTAGTATTCAATTTGTTTAGATTTAGTCTAGTTTGTATGCCCCTCACTATTTTTTTGTTTAGAGATGTCTCTGTACTCGAAAAAATTAAAGACATTTTTATTTTTAAAGCGTAGGATTTTTCTCTCTATTAGACTTCCCTCAGCGCCTGTTTCCACAAGTTACAGATAAGGCAAGATGAATAATTCAGGATGCACTGAGGAAATTTCCTGAAACTCTTGTTCTCAAGCTTTACAGGTAGCTTAGCTTGACTTGAGTGAAACAAAGTCCATCAGATTGGAACTGTCAGTTTCTCCTTTCTTGTTGTAACTCTCATAATGCAAAAACGATAATTTCTAGTAGAACTGTAGCTACTGACTAAATTTGCTTCACATCTTTTCACCATATTCTTAAATAAACTAAATTTTTGTGGGTTTTCTATTGATTTCAGTATATTCCTCCCCTCAGTAATATATTTTATAAAAATACACAATTAAAAAAACCCTCTAAGATCCCTGATTTCCAGTGCTGAACTCATACATCATTGTATCCTGTTCGTAAGGATCAATAGTTTTTTAGCATCTAGCTAAAAGCGTGATTAAGATGCCTCTCACAGAAAGACTTACAAGTAAGATGTAGGGTGGAATACAACCATTAACCAAACAGAAAGTTTGTTCTCCATGCTTAGTCAATTTTTATCATTTATGCCAAGGATTCAAAACTCTTTAGCACCTCATGTCGACTGTGGACAGTCTTTTCTCTTGCAAATGAAAGCATTTGGAACTGGTATGTGGAACACATTCATTTCACAGAGTTCTCTGAAGGCAGCTCATCAGAACACCTTAAGATAAGACACTTACTTTTTTTACTAACTATATGGAGATTTGATCTCTGAATTAAGTGCTGATTAGATACATAAAGCTAGTGAGAATACTTTTTTTCTTGGTCTAAACCAAATTAATTTTATTTCATAAATGTCCAGATGTAGACCCTTTCCAATCCACTAAAATTGATTTTAGGGAGCCTGTTTATTTACCTGTGTGTAGACCAGCACACCAGAGTCTTTTTAAAATAAATGAAAAAAATCCTATTCTTTGAAAAATAAACTGTGTAAATTTTTTTTGAAAAAATGTCTTTATTAAAAAATAACTCAATATTTTATTATTATTTTCTGAAACCATCTGAAGAGTTAAACTCCCCCTAGGACTTTCCTTTCTACCTACAGCTTAAAAGTTCTGGTAGAACTTTGTTTAAAATATCTGGGTCCCCATGTCAGCTAAAATGCTTATAAAAGGCTAATCTAGTACATTTTTCTACAAAAGATGATTGTAATTAAGTGTTAGGAAAACAGTGTCATAAATTATAAGGGAAATGAAATAGTAAATTATTTTAAGGATGAAATCATAGATCTTCAACATATCAGTCTTGAAAATAATGATCAAATTGATCTTCAATAAATTTTGTAGATAACCTTTTCTGTGTAGAATGTGTTTGCCAGCTTGTAGAAGTGACATGTGAAGGGCCAACTGTGTAATCACTGTGGAGAGGTGTAAGAAATAATTTTAAGCCTATTTAGAGTTCACCTAAAGAACTTTCTGATTTGGTGTTTTTGAGCTTTCAATGTTCTTTTTCTTGACAGGTCCTTTATGTCAGGTTGTTAATTTTTTGAGGTCTTTGAACTTTAAAACACACCACTTTAAAACACACACACATAACGGAGCACAGAGGATTTTGAAATTCCCCAGTAAGTCTTCAATGCACTGACAAGAGAACTTCTCATTTTTCCTTATGACTGAAAGAATGCAGAGTTTTAATTATGTTTGTGTACTTACTGATGGTAAAATCACCATAGAACAGTTGATGGATGACCAACTGTAGGAGAGAGAGAGAGAGTGTGTGTGTGTGTGTGTAATTATTAGTGCTTCTTTGTGAAGGAGATAAAGAAGAACCCTTTGTAAATGACATTTCTTTCCCTGCATGTATTTTTATATTAGATACTGTAACCAAATTTAGCTGGAAAAATCTATAGCTGTCTGGGACAGGGCAGCTAGCAGCATGACAGGCAACAAGAGTCTGAAACACCAAAATTTGAGAAGGACTGCAACACTTGAGTAGCAAACAAAAGGAAAGAAATACCATGAAAGGTGAAAACAATGCTCTTGGACAGCATGATTCATAGCTTCTTAGTGCTCTGAGGAGGACCCTGGCAAAACCAGGATAAAGTATTTGTTCCTCACAGGGGCAGCTACAGCTGCGCTGAAAATAGGCTGCCCCTCACTCTTCTGTTTGTGCTGTGTATTTTTTTAGAGTTAATATGGGGAAACGAATCAGAAACCATTCTCCATTTTAAAACCGCATGCCCAGGCTCTGTAGTTATATTTATGTTGATTTGAAATTACTTCATTGACTCTTGTTAATGACATATGTTAAAAACATACGTTACGTAAGTTAAAAAGATGCAAGACACGTCTGTGCATTTGTTTTCTTGTTGTATTTGGGGGTGGGTAAAGTATATATTGCATAAATATATGCTTTTAAATGTGACTTATATGGCTTCTTTTAAAAGAAATATATCATGACTACTGCTATTTTAATGAGCTACTGGAATAGTACATATCAGCCATTCTCTATATAATCATTACTTACTCAGCACTGAGCTATTTGAATTTGAACCAAGAGCAGAAGTCATCCCCTTGTGTAATTATGGCTGTTTGATTGATGATCATGGCATTTTTTAAAATTTATACATTGTAGAATATGGAAAAAATACTTTTAAAATTTGCCCATTACAAAATAAAAGAATTAAAATTTAATCTGACTGAGAATCACACAGCTGCAGTGAGGAATTTTGAGTTATCATTTCACCTAGTAAAGGCCAATAGTTCTCCCTGACCTGTTCCCCTCCCATACTGAGAAACTAGATTTAATATTTTGATATTTTATTTTGATGCTGCCTTGAGATGAAAAGCTAAATCTTGCCAAGAATGTCCAAACATAGATTTTTGGGTAATGGGCTCAAAAGCTCGGCAACCCTTGGAGAAAAAGACATTAATATTTACATGAGTAACAAAAATGGATTTTCCTCTCAGTAAGAATTTCTACACTTATTAAAGGAAGTGTACCTGTGAACAGTTGGCCATGGTTTGTTCAGCAGCATTTTTTCAGTTTTCCAGGATGTTTGTGACACAAAGCATGGCCTTAGCTGAAGGCCCTCCATCTTGGCATCAGACTCAAGACTTAGCACTCGTTTCTGAAATTGTTCTTTGCTACATGTTTCAAATATTGCAGGTCCTTTTCCTCCTTTTCACTGATGTCTAGGGCAGTGATTTTCCATACAAATTTCCAACTGTGGGAGAAAGAGAAAACAAGGTGGTTTTCCTCAGATTAATGGCTCATATCCACCGTCACAGACTAGAGAATTTTGGGGTCCTGAGTTGTTCTGTCTGAAAAGGTGAATGCAGAAACATAATTATTCTCTCCTGGTTTCTCTTTGTGCCTTTCTCATTAATTTCTTGAAGGGAATTCTTACTAATCTGTTTGTGCTTTTATCCAAGGAAACTGCTGAGTAATGTGAATGAGACAAAGAAGTAAAAAAAAAAAAAAGAAAAGCATAATGTAACAGTTATACTTTCTCCCATGACTCAGAAAGTACATTCCTACCTCGATATACATAGCTCCGTGTTTGTACTGGTGCAGGTGGTAAAGAAGTGTTATGAGTAATAATCCCTCGATGAAGGTTATTTTCTTTAATTCAACACAGCATTGTTTCTGAGAACATAAAGGCCTTGATTATTCCTTGTACTGTATGTGTGTATATTGCTAACTGTATACACACATATATTATACACTATACTTAGAAAATAAGTCTTCCACTTTCAAATTTGTTTTTGCCAGCCCCAGAAGAAATTTTGATAAAAATTTCAAGAAGTAAACTGAAATACTAAACTCTACTTTACAGCCCTTCATAAAACTCATAGTGAAAACTCAATTGTATTTGAGTTAGTATTTTCCAATTATTAAATTTGGTTCAGACATCCATTAGTACTTTTGTTATTAATATTTTAAAGGCTAAGTTTCTAAAAATAAAAGTTTTACGTGATGCTTCTTTAGAGGCACACCAAATTTTCAAGAATGCAGTGATTACAGTATATTATCATGAAGAACTTAATACCAAAATAATTAAAATCAATTTAAAAAATTCATTCTGTTTTGATCTTTAACTTTTGAAAGTAACATAATTGCAACTAATGCAAGAATGTCATTCTAATTTCAAGGAACATTAATTACATTTTGAGGTTCAAATCAAAATTTATTAACACATTGTTCCTCGTATTGTTTGCTATCCTTACTAAATTGCTAAAGGAAAGCTGTTGAATATCTGAGATTTCTCCTGACAGAGAACCATAATGTGATCTTCTCCATTACTCAGAGAAGAAACATCTCTTCTGAATAGAAATGTTGATAACTGTTTTAGCATTTTATAATAAGTTGACCTTCTTTATCTGCTATTGTTCTGCTGTGGAAAAGTGCGTTACCACTGACAAAAATAAAGCAGTCCAGCAGGTGAGGTAGTTTATGATAGGAAAGACATAGAAATTCATGTGAAAAAATAAAAGTAATAAAGCTCTCTGATTTAGTTTTCTGAATCTTAATTGTTTATTGTACAATAAAGACAACTATTGCCATAGAGTTTGCTGCATTTTTGACAATTTCTTTATCTTTTAAATTGGATGTGACCATTAAGTGAGAAAGTATAATGGTTCACTCAGCTCAGATTTACATTATTTAGTATTCTTGAGTTCAGACAGGTAAGATGATCTCAACTGGAATAATTCATTTTTGTTCTGGACTTAATGTTTAGAGTTTTAATTAAAAATTTTAAAAGCCCTTTGCATGTGTTAATTTGCTTCCATAACTATTCATATAACAGAAGAGGTTTTGTAATAACACAAATGGTTTTTTACCCCACGCACTAAGCTGACCTTGTTACACTAGGGGGGGTGGAAATCCAAGACAATTCAACACCAGATTTTGTGTGAAATGTAGGAATCTTTTTCCCATCTCTGTTTGTATGCCTGCAGATGACCCAAACAGACTTGCAATCACATCTAAATTTATATGCAGAAACGCTCTCCCTCCTTCACCTTCACCTTCTGGTTTTGAGTTTGTCCAGATCAGCAAATACCAGCACCATAATTCAGAGGTATTAGGATTGCTGGCAGCCTCCATGTACCTTGGCTGCAAATCAAAACAAAGTTTTGAAAGAGGAAGAGGGAAATGAAATCTTGCTGATCTTCATTTAGGCTTTCAGAACCAAGTTGGATTATTTGTCTGTCCAGTTTGTGTTAAGGAATACATATAATTCTGAGGTTCTTGATACACCAAGGACCTTGATTTCCAATTATAACTGCTCTTCTTACTGCTTGGTATTCCGAGATATGTCAAAATAGAAGTGTAAGAAGCCTTTCAACAACTCATATATGTGTTTCAAATTCAGGTGAGTTTATTCCTAAATGGAAGATTGAAACAAATGTTCAGGGAAGAGACATGTGAGAATAATCCTTGCCATTCTCTCTCCCTCCTTGTCACTATTACATGGGTTGCATCACTTGCTTAACTGGTTTGATAAGGTTTCATTTAAAGAAAAGTGGGGGTTTTATATTTTTATTTCCTTCTTTGTTTTCCTTTGGCAATGATAGTAAATATTGATACTTCTTCTTCATCTGTACTTGTAACCTTCAATTTCTGCTCATCTGCTGGTACTGGCATATATGTAATTATAGTAGTGAGGAGAAGTGTTTCAGAAAGTGGGCTATTGACTATGGGAGACTTGAAGAACTATTGAGATTTTCTGGTGCAGAGCTACTTCTAGACGAAATTAGTGTCAAACCTAAGTCAAGCTTCACAGAAAGGAGCCAGTAATCTTTTTGTGTGTGAGTGGGGAAAATAAAACCCCCAAACAATAAAGCTTTATCTTTTTTTGTTTCTTTCTTTCTTTTACATAGAAGCAGAAGGCACTTTAGTAAAATACAACATAATTCATGCTACTTTGAAAAGTTTGGTGGCAAACTTAATTTATATGCCTGGTCCCTGTTGTCTCAAAGGCTCATACCTGGAGGTACAACCTTTTTGATATGTTCATTTGGACTATATTTTCTCTATCCAGGAGACAGCAATAAAAATCTCTGAAGACACTGGGCAGTGCTTCTTTGCAGATTTGCATCCTTTTATTTCTTTGGTAATGGCATCAGGGAAACAGAAACATAATGAGGTTTCAAGTTTTTATCAAGTTCAAAAGCTATTTGAGGAAAAATAATTTTAGAAAAAACATTGTTTACCACAACAGAGATTCTGTCCCGCTTGCCAGCCTCTCTCCATGTCTGTGCATGCCTGTGGATTGCTATATTCATCATGCAAACTTGTTAAGCACTGGAAAAAAGAGAACCTATTTATGATTAACTGCTTTTGGTACATAAAACATTCAGCCTCTTAACTTAAGAGCAACTGGGTGTCTCAAGGAAAAAAAAGAAAAATCACTGTATTTTACTAATGTCCATGCACAACTCTTATGCTCTGATCCTGCCATATCAGAGCCCTGCAAGTGTTGGCTCTGGGTAGATGCAAAACGGGGAGTACAGGGCTTGTACTTATCACAAAAATAATACCTTAAAAGCTACCAGGCCCACATCTTTTCACCTCTGGGGCTGAGGACTGCCAGCAGGACTCTGCATGCATCGGTGTGCCTATATATCTGTGTGCACATGTGAATTTTACTATGGAACATCTTTCCCTCTCCCTGCAACTCAAGAGACTTTGTTGTCAGATTCGTTCTTTTTCAAGTTTGATGTGCAGGAAGTTTTAGGAAGGGATTGGAATCTTATTGTGGCCAGGGGATTTAAATCTTATCTATATTGGTGTTTCAATCCCTTTTCAGAATCTGAGGACTCTGAGACAAAGTACTGCTAGATAGCTGTCCCTGCAGCTAATGCCACTGTGATGGATGTACAGACTTGGTTTGTTGTGGGTTCTCAAATTCAGAATTGTAGCAAGAAGGCCACAAGGAGAATATGGAATGGTAGAATTTGGGTAATTTCAGTGTCTCTCTGCTATAAAATAAAAACAACCTTCAAACCTATGAGGGTTAAGATGGAGCTAGAGTGATATAGACACAGACTTAAATTGATGAAGTGCAGATGTAAATTGATAAAGGGGTTTGATGCACCATAGTATTGAAATTTATCTAAATTCGATATTGTTAAACATTCTTAAAGATCAGATGAATTATACATAAAGTACGTGGATTATTTGTCCAAGGCAAACAATGGTGACATTTCTATCTGTCACTTAGTATGACAAGGTAAGCATGTTTTATTCAAAAGTTTTAAACAATAAATTATTTTTAGGAATTACTTTTTTATTGGACTGCTAGGGAAAGCAGAAACTAACACTGGTATTCTATGATGCAAAATCAGATTTTGCGTTAAATAAATTAACTCTAAGATTTGATTATTTCTAACATCTTTAAAATTTGTGCTGAAGTTGCCTTGTCATTTGGAGACCAAAAAATACAAATATTTAAAAACAGTGAAGGAAAAAGAAATAAAGCAGCAGCCTCCTCCCCCAAAAATATTGTATAATCAGCATCAAGGTAAAAAACCCAAAATGCCTTGGTAATAGAGACCATGGTTTTATATAAATTAAAAGACTTATCTGATGGAAGATAAGATTGAAATATGTAGCATGAAGAGAATTTTCTGAACTATAAGAAATTTTTAAATGAGGACAAAAATCCTCCTCTCTTGATCATACCTTGGGGCCTGATGAAGTACAGGAGTTTAGGGTTCAAATTCAAGAGTCCACTCGATCTTGGATCAGTCTTTGGATGATCTTTGCTTAATATCACCTGTTGAACTGGAAAATAAATTTGGTGAAACAGAGAACAGAAAAACAGGAATATTGCATGTGTGAAAAATTCTGCGTGTGTGGTTGTGAAACTCTGAAAAGGATTGGGAAAATTGGGTCCAATACCTACTCTGGATAGCAGAAGTAGGTAATGACTTTCCCATATCCCAGACAAATGCCTCAGTGTGTGACATTCTGTGCACTGAGGTGGAAAAGTCTGATACAACAAGTATGAGCTTCATCTGTTTTCAGGCTTGCTGTCAAGTTATCAGCATTTCTAATGAGAGTCAGACAGGGCAGGTTGTAGCATGATGGTTACAAACTGGTTTTGTAATCTCAAGCAGGATATTTTCTGGCCTCTACAATGCATGTATAAGGTCTTTACTGGTCTAACTCTTTTAACATAATTTCTGGTTTCTATATGTTGTCATTAAGAATCACTCAGGTCTACAAGTGTTGTGGCATTCCAGATCCTGCTGGCATTTTACAAGAAGCACACACAGTCCAGCAATAATAGAGATGACAACCTGCTGACAGAGTACTTGTCCCTTTACAGCAGTTCAGAGAATAATAAGAGATTTAAGTAATGAGCCATATCATGTAGTTCAGGATTTACTTGTCTGATATCTTGTCTCTGACAGTGGTCAGTTACAGATTTATTAGCGGAAAGCAGAGTGACTTTTTCCTTCATAAACATCCCTTCTGGTTACTTATCTTATTTGACATAGAAATCCTTATTTGGATTTTTTTTTTTACCTCAAAGCCATAGTGTTGCAGAAAAGTTTGGATCAGAACTGTATACAGTGTGAAAACAGTTGGGTTTTTTATAATTTCTGAATTTATTATTCTTCACTTTCTTATAATTTTGAAGTGGATGATCAATTGTATTTACGAACAAGAGTTGCAGCTGCACTTTGTCAATTTTTGCACTAAAAATAATTGCTTACAGTATTCACAAAGGAGACCAGTTCAAGACTCAAGTAAATCAAACACTATTCATAGCAGGTGTCTGTTACAGATCAGCGGCACCGAATTTTTCACCTTTACCACATCTATTTTTTTCCGAGTGCTCTTCACTGATGAACATGTAAAAAGCAAGTAGATACACATACATGAAAGGTGGACTGAGAAAATGAGGCTAGGAAATTGTAGTGTGGAAAGGAATAGACAGGTGAATATGAATGGAAGAGTGAGCGAAGCCCATTTGCCACAGCAGTAGCCCTGAACCCTGACAATGTCAGAAATCACATTTAAAGTTAACTACCGTCTGACATGTTTCTCTTTAGACTTGCTGGCCACCATCAAATATTGATCTGCAGTGCACAGTAGCTGTTAGTCTCAAAAGCATTGTTTTTTCTTGAAGGTAGCTGTACTATTCAAATATTAATTAAAGTTATATTGACAAATTCATGACATTTAGTAGTGTAATACATTTTTACAACTTGGAACACAAAATTGGTACAGTAGAATTTCGCAGTGCTCTGCCCTGTCTCAAATCTAAAGTCATGAACTGCGAGATTTACTGAAACTTCTTTTTTGGTCTCCTAGCTTTCACCATAACTTCTAAATATTTCAATTACTTTAACCTAAATGTGCACCTTATTAATATGAGAGTTATAAAACTAAATGAAATCTAAGAAGTAGGAACCAGGAGTCCTTCAGCCATGTTTCACCGCTTTCTCTGCAAAATTATATTTTCCTCTTCTTTAGTCTCCAATTCTGAAAATGTTGCTGTGCTTGCTGTTCTAGCTTGGGATGTATCTTAGATGAGAATTGAATAACATCTCACAGAATCACAGAATCAGTCAGGTTGGAAAAGACCTTAAGTCCAGATTATGACTGAACACCATCACATCAATAAGACCAGGGCACTTATTGTCATATCCAGTACTTCCTTAAACACCTCCAGGGACAGTGACTCCACCACCTCCTTGGGGAGCCAATATCTAGCCATCCTTCCTGTGAAGAACTTCTTCCTAAATATGATGCATGTTCCGATTGTGTGTTGAGTAGAATAAATAAAGCAAGTAAGAATGTTTCTATGTGCTTTTGAATTAAGAAAAATGAATTTGATTTCAAAGATTATTTATTTAAACTGTCTGTGTTTCAAATTCACAGCTCATAAAATCACAATTTAGTGATTTACCGCTGGTTACCTTTCTATTTATCATTCAACTGTCATGATTTTATTTTCATTGTTTCAAACTTGATATCAATTTTCTCCTAATGAAGAAAACTCATTTTTCTACATGTAATACTTTATTGCATTTTAGTTCCCCTTGTTTTCTCTAAAAGCAAGTGGCAAAGAACAAAAAGATAAAATCTTTTTGTACTTGTGCTGGTTGTCATTTGTAGGTTTCAGCTGCTAATTTTCAGAAATCACAAATTGGAATTCTTTGGAAAAGTATTGTCTTGTATATTTTGAGTATAAAATAGTTTTGTACTTCACCCTACCAAGATTGAACTTATTTCTTCATTTTATTCCTGAAACATGACAAATTTCAGAAATATTTATTTCAAAATTTACATTCGCCTCTTTTTATGTTTCTCCTTTTACCTGATTCAGTAAACTAATTTAAGAAAACCTTGTTTCCAGATGGATATAGTATACAATGGGCACAGCTTTCAAAGAAAAGCTTGTTATTTAAAAACGGCCTCTCCCCACTCAGAAACACTGTTTGCATCTATATTTTATCGTGTACTTGTTCCTCTCAAACCTCTCAATACCTTATTTTCACCTGAAATGAAGTTGATAAAATGCATCCCTGATTGAAAAAGTGGTAAAAGTGTTGTGAAGTTTATCATGCAAACATGTCGCATTTTAGTTGGATATCTGCTCATAGGATGAAGAATTTGTACTGAATTTCCCTCAAATCTCCTTGTAAACTTGCAGCCTAAGCTATAGCTGAATTCTCCATGCCTTAATCCTGAGATGGGATTTCCTGAGGTTCTTTTGTCTCTCAGGCTACCGTATAATGAAACAAAATGTTTTCCAGAACAATGAACTGTTTTCCTCATGTGCTATGTAAGTTGTTTAGCTATTTTTATAACATTTTGTTTGTGATAGAAAAGGAATATTGACTTACTTGACACTTGATTGAATGCATCAGGCTTCTTGTTATATTATGCACCCATAGTAAATGGCTATCTCTGTTCACAACCTCATCTGGATCCAAAAGATTAAGTAATAAAAATTGTTTTATAGTTTCTTAATAGAGACTGTTTAATGAGACAATCAGATTTCAAGGCTTACTCTCTGTTTGGAGTTGTATAAAAAGAGTGGCTATGGCTGAGACCTACTGCTACTAATATTAACACTTATGCTTATGGAAAATAACTGNAGAAAAGAAAAGAAAAGAAAAGAAAAGAAAAGAAAAGAAAAGAAAAGAAAAGAAAAAAGAACAGCATGCTCCCCCACATCTCCCTGCTCCCCTATCTTTCCACCTCTACTTTCATTTTTTCTCTGGATTTCTGCACAACTCCTGAGAAGCAGAGAAAGTGATACTTTGTGTGCTGGTGGCATGTTCAGCAGGTAGAAGAGTTCACAGAGAAGACCTGGAAAATTATCTGAATGCTTGCAGCCCTATTCAGAGCAGTCAGCTACTTAAATAAATAGAATAACCATGTGTATAGCTTCTTCCACACCTGTCAGCACAATGCCATCTTCCAGGTGTGTCTCTCTTTGGAATAATATCACACTGCCAGGCTTTGTCTGTGTTGCACCACATGTATCAGAAGTTTCTCTTCTGGGAAAGGCAGTCATGCTTGCTAGCTGACAGGGCAGATTGCCAAACACCCTTTATTTATGAGAATTAAATATTTTTGAAATTGATGTGCAAATAATTAATTTCAGTTTATTTCATGCATTACAGACCATGAAAAACTGCTAAATATTTGGGGCACCATTCACAATGCATTCAACCAGTAATAAAAAATATTGAATCCTTGTACTCGGTCAATATGTGTGAGAATAGGATTTGCCTTTCACTGGGACCAGGACTGGCAAGTGAAAGGGGCTGAAGGAACCTCCACGCACTTGGGGCAGGAGCACTGCACAGCCATGTCCTAGGCAGGCAGAGCCCTGAGAGAGGCTTGTGGGACTGGGCAAGGCTCTGGGGAGAAGGTCCTGCATTATGTTCAGCACAAAGCTAAGCAGGGACAGAGGGGCTGAAAACAAAGGGAAGATTTTCCCTGGTGATAAGGGTGGGACAGTGGGTCCAACTGATGCACGGAAAATGACTTTATCACTAATTAAAGTGGTAAAGTAGGTTTATTCGGCTGGCCGAGGGAGGTGCAAGTGGGATAGCTCCACAAAGACTTGCGCAACTTCCTCAGCTCTCGTTTCTCTTCTTATTCTCTAAATTGTTACATATGCATTAAGTTTCCCAATACGTCTATACATATTCATTACCTAGCCCCGCCTAGCACCACTTTATATGGTAATGAGCCCAAAAGTCACTTCCATATGCCTTGCACCTGTGCAGTGGCTCTCGGTGGTCATGGGCAGGGTTCTACATGATGAAGTAAACGCATCTTCCTCGGGTTAAACTTTTTACCTTGCCTCTTTGTGCATACCCTCTGAGTCCTTGGCCCAAGTCCCAACTCTAGGGCTGGTTCAAGCTGGTTTCAGGGTTTGAGACCAGGATCTTTGGTCACGGTTTCTAACCCTTATCAGTGGTCTTGCATCCTCCCTTACATCTCTGGCAAATGCAAGAGTATTGAGCAGGCCATATGCATTGTCTAATAAGCAGCTGCAAAATTTGGCAATATTCACTATCAGCAATTAACTCTTAAAAACCTAAAACCCCTTGTATCACAATCCCTCCTTGAAGGGTTTCCAGTTCCCACGGGATAAAACCCTCAGCAACCAGGTCAGTGAGCAGTGTGTTGGACTGGACACCTGCTGTGTTCCCTAACCTGAAATGCCCTGGAATCAATTCTATGGTCTTCCAATTAATTTCAAATGATGGAATCAGTCTCTGGATTATTATTTTATTATGGGGAAAGACTTTTCCTCTCTTGGTCAGTCAAAATTTTACTACTTTATGTAGTGAAGAATCATTTCAAGAAAAGAACTCGTAAATTCTCTTACGATTACAAATTATGATCTCCCTGTTTTCTGCTAAATATAAGCAGAGAATCACAGAACCATTTAGGTTGGAGTAGAGCTCCAAGATCATTGAGTCTGAACTTTGACGGATCACTTGTCAACTAGACATACCACATACAGTTCTTTCTCGTTCACCTCTGGGGATGGTGACTCCACCACTTCCATGGGCAGTCAATTCCAAAGTTTGGCAACACATTTTACAGTGAAGGAAGGAAAGTTTAAAGATTCTTCAGCATGTAGGATCATTTCATATTCCAGAGGGCTGCTTATTCAACCCATCTTTATTTATCTCTATATTCTCTTCTTATACAATCTCACCCTTCTACTTTTCTGATAAACATCAGAGATGAACTTATACAGGCTACATAGCGTCTAATTTACTAATTAGACTAACTACTAGACTAATTTACTAACCACATAAATAATAATTTTCTATCCTCTGTGTGTACAAAAATTTTCATTGTCATTTGCACATTTTGATATTTATGTTTCTTTAATTATTGCAGGCAAGTTATTTATCCCTGGTGTAAATTTGCTGAAGAAAGCTGGATCCTGGTCCTTCTGTTGTGTGAGTCTCCTGTTTCCCCTTCTGTCATCAGTGTTCAGCTGGGGACATTAGATTTAAAGGGCCCCATTATTCACTCTTTACACAAGCTGATCACTGATTAAGTTAGTGTGAGTACAGAAGGAAAGTGGAGCAGATTAAATATCAGGTGTGAGCTTTGTCCATCGTGACTTCAAAACATGCACAGAGCAAATCCTACTTATATTTAGTTGTGTTGCCTCATATTTGATAATATTTTCTTTTCAACCTTTTCAAAATAAGAATATATATAAAAGCAATAAGAATTGCTTTTAGCACTGCCTTCTAGCTGAACATTACATAAAGAATTTACCTGAGCAAATCCTAGTACTTGTGTGTAGCAAGCGGCCCTAGTTCATGCCATGATGTTACACGGATTGTAGATCATGTCAGGATCTAAGACTTAATTTAATGCATGAAGTGGCTAAACTTAAACACTGGCATCTAAGAGTAAAAGCCAAATTAGTGCTTCCAAAAAATCTTTCTTACCTAACAGGTAGAATCAATGAAAATATACATTAAAAAATTACTTGGTTGTGCTTTCTTTAATATATGCATTGACTTGAAAACTCTTTGATAAATAAAAAGCTAAAAAATTATTCTGCAAGGTAGAGAACAAGCTGTCGCTTCTGATCCTTCACTACCTGGTTTAGACTTTATGGCACAAGAGGAAAAAACCTTCAATATTCTATTGCTAGGCAGCTGTTGATACGTGGATTCTGTATTGCAGATTGTTAATATAGAATTTTATGTTCAGAAAAGTAGATGCTATCCTTTTCTGCATCCCATTCACTACAGTACCAAGAAACTTTAACTGGTCAGTGATTGGAAGGTATTGATCTCCAAGTCTACAGTAGGATCATCAATATGTGCTCTTTCAATATAAGAATCAACATGCTCATGTCATTGGCATTATCCATCCTTCCAAAAATAAAATTGTATTAAAAACATTATAAACATTGCCAATATTTTGCTTTTCCTGTCTTTCTCATATTCATCAAAGGCAGGACAACGTGCCATTTTTGATGTAAAAGCAAATTGTATGACTCTGCTCCATAATTTTCACTGTTCATAAATCAGATTTTTAGTAATTAAGGGCATGAAATAACTATTAATTAGGTTCCTCTTAATTTAAATGATGGATAAAGATTAGTATCTATCCACCTATGTTAGTTTTCACTAGTGGACACTAAGTGTCTCTCTATGTTCTCAATTTCTAAAATTTTTCTTCACATGTGTTTAGAACAATTCTCCAAAGATATCAGATTCCTGCCTAGCCAACCATAAGTATTATGGCATTTAGAAATTATCTAAAAATGTAATAATGCAGTAAGTATATGACTACATTCTGACAGTGTTACTTTTACCAATCAGACTCCATTGAAATCTATTCAGAGTTCTCTCTGTTAAAGACAAAAATCAAATGCCTTCATGTGCTTTCTGAAAAACTCAGTGTAGAAAGTCGTCTTGTTTGGAAGAAAGAGCTTCAGGTAAGAGAAGGGTGTTTTTCAGAAAAATAAAGCTAATATACCTTCAGTATATTAAGTACAAGCAATAAAAAAAAAAAAGTGTGCTGCCTTTGTGAGGGGTTTTTCACTGGTTGTACTGTGGTATGGAAGAACCATGAAAGAAAGTGACTCAACAGTCCTCAGTGTGGGAGCAGCTGAGGTCTCAAGAGACTTCTCACAGCCTCCAGTAGTTTCTGCCTGAAAAATCTCCTAATCCATCAGGCAGTTGATAAAACCTTCACCTAAGCTATGTCTTCAGTCTTCCTGAGCTACCATTACCTAAGATCAAAGGAGAAAAGTTTGCTAAACCATCTCTGCACTCTGACTTCTGGTTTGTTACAGAACCTAATTTGCAGGAAGTATACCTGAAACACAGGCCTCTCAGAGCCTCTGAGATTGGGCGGAAATAGGATAGTACACAGCATCCCAGAGAACTAGCGCATATTCTAAGAAACTGAAAGTTTAGCTTTGACAGTACTAAGTTGAGAAATAAAAAAAACCAAAAATAACTGAAATATTTTTGCTGGTTTTGCAGGACTTAGTGAAAATTAGGTTTTAGTACTCAACTGTGCCCAGACCTGTGGATCATTATACAGGGCTTTATGTGCGTATCATTCATTAAGGCTATGAAATGCTTGTATTCAGGTGATTGTTTGATGTTTGTACACACTGGTCACGCCAATAGCTTGAAATACCAATGTCAAGATCAGTGTTGTGTTCTGAATGGTATCTAAGTGCACAACTGTTCTCGCTTTATAGCCTTAAAGAATGTGCAAGGAAGTTATCTAGAAAGACTCCAGGCTGCAGAAGAAAGTGTCAAAGCTGAAAACAGAACTCATTAACTTGGTGGATAGTTATGCATATAAAATTTGTATATGCAATTTGCATACACACATATCGATATAAACCCTGACATTTCTGATGCTTCCAAATGCCATTTGCATTTCCAGCAGATAAGTTAGAACTGCAGGGGATACAGAAGGCAGTGGGACAAATAGCCCAAGGAAGAAAGGTAACAAATACCAACATTTTGTCAGAGCATCTCTATTTTTTTAAACTTTGCAAGCATTTTGGAGGATGGTGCAATTCAGGTAACACAGATCAAAAAAGAGAAATATGAAACACCATGACTGGAACCTTGAAATAAAGCATAAATATGTACATGAGAAAGGACATCACAAGCATGGATGACGCAGGAATGATCTCTCCATCTGTGAAGGTAAATGGCTTGAAAAATCTTCACTACTGTATGGGATGGAAATTGGAAAATGAGGGAATATGAGGTACTGCAGTTGCTTTTCCTTCCTTTTTTTTAGCTCTTAGACCTCTTAGACTGAGTATTTTACTAGTAAGATCTATTCCTCAGAATTGTCTTTTTGCTTAGACGCAAACCCTTTAGTCTTCTCTACTTTGTATACAAATGATATATCGAGAAGGTTAGGGAAAATAACAAAATGCCACTGGGAATATTTTATCTTCTTTGGATTTTCATCTCAGCTATGAAAAGGCAAAAAATTGCAAGAGACTTAAAAAGGTCTAAAAAAACATTAGAACTTTAGATAATTTGTATTCATCTGAATCTACAGTGGGTCACCAAACCCAGGTCATTATTTACTCCACTTTCTAGTTATTAAGAGCACAATTTAGAGCTTCTGATCTAAGATGAACCAAAGCATCAATCCCTTTATTTTACTATACCTTAGCTATTTATATCCAGTTATGGCATTGTAATGGTCCTTATGAAGTTCTTTCAAGAAATACATGGGCACGTATGGCAGTGCCTTTTCTTCTGAAGACTTTGAGAACTTCAGAAAAAAGGAAAGGCTTTGCACAGTACTTATTTATGCTCTCTGGAGAAAAAATTTCGTGGCCTGCCATTTTAAAAGTCTATGTAAATTATGCTCTTTTTCAGCCACATGGATGCTTTAAATGACTGGGGAAAAAAAATCCAGGAAATATAAAATACATTTTCTGCATCCGTATGGGAAACTTTCTTTAAATCATGTGCTATATGCACTCTGCTCAGTTCAGATGGTTGGCTCCAACTCTGATAGTCTCATTTTCTAGCAGCTTGCCTATTTGTAGGTTTTTAAATGACAGGCTTTTGAGCAGAATTGCACAATAAATATTGTAGTCATATTGACAGCTTGGGTAAATCAGTTGGTGGACTGTGCAGTACACATGAGGAAATGGTCCATTTTGCTAATATGTGTTCTACACACATGGTTCACCGTCATGGCTAAGGAATGGTACTCCCCACTCAGTGCTCCCACTGAAACATCCCAAACCATGCACTGCTCGCTCATTCCTTGTCCCTTCCCCTCTGGTGGTGAGGTGGAGAGGATAACTGGAGGGACAAAAGGTATCATGGGCTGTGATAAGAATAATTTATTTGAAACAGCAGTGAGATAAGAAAATGAACAGTAACAGTGGAACAAAAGTGTACAAGAGGCAAACGATTCACATGCAAGTGCTCACCACTACACCATGCAGAATCCCTGACAACACCCAACCCTACCAGGCTACCTGACCTGGAAGGGACTTCCTTTCCCCAAACCCAGAAATGGCATAAGGTGGTATAGAACAAACTCTGGGTCCTGGCCATACCACTCCTGGCTACTGCCAGAACCAGGACATTCACAAATTCTTTGGTACCGCCTATTCCATTCCCCACATTTTTCTGTACCTTCTGCACACAGTTCCACACAGCTGTGGTGAACACTTTTAGCTTCAGAGGAAGCAGGAACTGATGAGCATCAGTTGATTGCTATTTATGATTTATGATAGAATTTGAGAGGAAATAGGGCAGAAAACTGTAGTTGCACTCTGTCTGTGTAAAGTCTGCCTGAGATCCAGAATTGGGACATTTTTCTTATATGTTAGATGCCTTGAGGCAAAGACAACAGCAGAATTTTAAAGGCCATTTCTGAACCACTGCACATACTGAAATCCTGTTCTGCAAGGTGCTCCGTGTCCCTAGCTTTTTTCAATAGATCCAGGGTTTATGAAGAACATGTTTATTCCAGATCCTATGAAGAGAAGTGGTGGGGTTTTTAATAGTAACTTATGATTGGGCAATACTTTCGTCATCCTTGTTATAAACTTGATGCCTTCAGTAAAATAGGAGAGAATCAATACAAATAAAAATGCTAGTACTCATTGGACCTGATATTCACAAGATTATCCATCTATTAAAACAGCTCAAGGCAGCCAAGGAAACTATGCCGTATACAAAACAGCCAGACAAATACAATTACTTTTCGGAAATATTCCATAAGAAAAATAGAGAGATCCTTCACGTTTAGATTATTGCTTTTACCAGGTGTAAAATATTTTAAACCAAAACAAAGGCACAAAAATAAAGAGGATATCCTCTGAATTTCCTAGCATTTTTGTCCTTCTGCAGCATACATTTCACCATTTATTTCTCTATCATTTTGCTGCTTGAGTTTATTGTGTGTCTGCACAAGATGAGCAAAGGTACTGGAACCAAAGGATTGCATTAGGTGAAGAGCACACAACCATGCAGAGCAGAATGTAGTGGATACGTTTCTGAACTATACTTGACTAGACACTACAGGCTCTTGCACTTGCAAGCACTCTAGCACTTGCATTAATTCTGTTTAAACACTTCATTCAATCATCCCAGCACTGTGAGAGCTACCGAGCATGAGAAATTCTGCCTTGTATCATTTGACATTACACAGATTCATTCCCTGCTCACACCATGAATGAGTTTTAGAAACAAACTGGATGGCAGAGGAGGTTGAAGAAAGCCTTAAGAGAAGCATTTAACTTCTTTCATTCATTGCATGCAACACCGGCAACAAACAGGAGGAAGTGGAAGCCACCATGTTGCTGAACAGCTATGAACTAGTTTCCATTACCAAAACTTAGTGGCAAGATTCCCATAACTGGAAAGTGAATATTGACGGCTAAAGGCTGTTCCAGAGGGATGCGAGAGGAAGAAAGGGTGGAGGAGTTACTGTCAACGTCAAGAGTCGGAGAGATTGTGAAGAGTTGTCTCTGAAGAACAGCCCTGCACAGGTCAAAAGGTTGTGGGTAAGAATTAGACACCAGGACAACAAAGGGAATGCTGTGGCTGGTGTCCCTACAAGTCCCTGATCAAGGGAAGTCTATTGATAAGGCCTTCTGGCTCCAGCTACAAAACAGTCCCACATATGCTGGAAAAGTAGCACAGCAAGCTGTAGCCAGTCCAAGAGACTCCTGGAATGCATTGAGGATAACTTTTTAAGCCAGGTGAGAGCCCTACCAAAGGGAATGACACACTGGACCTGATGGGCCCCTATGCAAGTGAGATAATCGGTGACATCAAGAAGGGAGGCAGCCTGGGCTGCAATAATCATGTGCTGATGTAATTTGCAGTCCTGAGTAATGTAGGTCCAGTGAAGAATAAAGTCAGGACCCTGACTTTTGGGAAAGAAAACTTCCAGCTCTTCAAGGAGTTAGTCAATAGCACCCCCTGGGAAATTGGCCTCAGGGCTAAGGGAGCAGAACAGAGCTGGGATATCTGTAAGGATGCTGTCTATAGAGCATACAAGATTGTGATCCCAAGGTGCAAGAAATTGGTCCAGGAAGGCAAGAAACTGTCATAGCTGAGTGGATAACTGCTCATTAAGCTAAAAGGCAAGAAGCAAATCAGCAGTGGAAGAAGGGACAGTTATTTGGAAAAAAGTATAGGAAGGCTGTCCAGTTGTGTAGCAATGAGGTCAGCAAGGCCAAAATGCTGCTGGATCTAAACTTGGCAAGGAACGCAAAGAATAACAAGCAAGTGTGTGTCAGGCATGTCAGCCAGAAAAGAAAGGCAAAGAAAATATGCCCACCCGATACGCAAAGCTGGTAACTGCGGACAAGAAGAAGGTTGAGGTACTCAAAAGTTCTTTTGCCTCAAACTTCACTCTCAGTCTCTCTTCCCACACCTTTCAAGTGAATTGTCTGCAAGACAGGGCCTGGGGGAGAAAAATCTCCTGCACTGTAAGAAAAGGTATGTTTTGATACCACCTGAGGAACTGAACATACATAAATCTATGGGACCTGATGAGATGCATNTAGCTTTTTTCAATAGATCCAGGGTTTATGAAGAACATGTTTATTCCAGATCCTATGAAGAGAAGTGGTGGGGTTTTTAATAGTAACTTATGATTGGGCAATACTTTCGTCATCCTTGTTATAAACTTGATGCCTTCAGTAAAATAGGAGAGAATCAATACAAATAAAAATGCTAGTACTCATTGGACCTGATATTCACAAGATTATCCATCTATTAAAACAGCTCAAGGCAGCCAAGGAAACTATGCCGTATACAAAACAGCCAGACAAATACAATTACTTTTCGGAAATATTCCATAAGAAAAATAGAGAGATCCTTCACGTTTAGATTATTGCTTTTACCAGGTGTAAAATATTTTAAACCAAAACAAAGGCACAAAAATAAAGAGGATATCCTCTGAATTTCCTAGCATTTTTGTCCTTCTGCAGCATACATTTCACCATTTATTTCTCTATCATTTTGCTGCTTGAGTTTATTGTGTGTCTGCACAAGATGAGCAAAGGTACTGGAACCAAAGGATTGCATTAGGTGAAGAGCACACAACCATGCAGAGCAGAATGTAGTGGATACGTTTCTGAACTATACTTGACTAGACACTACAGGCTCTTGCACTTGCAAGCACTCTAGCACTTGCATTAATTCTGTTTAAACACTTCATTCAATCATCCCAGCACTGTGAGAGCTACCGAGCATGAGAAATTCTGCCTTGTATCATTTGACATTACACAGATTCATTCCCTGCTCACACCATGAATGAGTTTTAGAAACAAACTGGATGGCAGAGGAGGTTGAAGAAAGCCTTAAGAGAAGCATTTAACTTCTTTCATTCATTGCATGCAACACCGGCAACAAACAGGAGGAAGTGGAAGCCACCATGTTGCTGAACAGCTATGAACTAGTTTCCATTACCAAAACTTAGTGGCAAGATTCCCATAACTGGAAAGTGAATATTGACGGCTAAAGGCTGTTCCAGAGGGATGCGAGAGGAAGAAAGGGTGGAGGAGTTACTGTCAACGTCAAGAGTCGGAGAGATTGTGAAGAGTTGTCTCTGAAGAACAGCCCTGCACAGGTCAAAAGGTTGTGGGTAAGAATTAGACACCAGGACAACAAAGGGAATGCTGTGGCTGGTGTCCCTACAAGTCCCTGATCAAGGGAAGTCTATTGATAAGGCCTTCTGGCTCCAGCTACAAAACAGTCCCACATATGCTGGAAAAGTAGCACAGCAAGCTGTAGCCAGTCCAAGAGACTCCTGGAATGCATTGAGGATAACTTTTTAAGCCAGGTGAGAGCCCTACCAAAGGGAATGACACACTGGACCTGATGGGCCCCTATGCAAGTGAGATAATCGGTGACATCAAGAAGGGAGGCAGCCTGGGCTGCAATAATCATGTGCTGATGTAATTTGCAGTCCTGAGTAATGTAGGTCCAGTGAAGAATAAAGTCAGGACCCTGACTTTTGGGAAAGAAAACTTCCAGCTCTTCAAGGAGTTAGTCAATAGCACCCCCTGGGAAATTGGCCTCAGGGCTAAGGGAGCAGAACAGAGCTGGGATATCTGTAAGGATGCTGTCTATAGAGCATACAAGATTGTGATCCCAAGGTGCAAGAAATTGGTCCAGGAAGGCAAGAAACTGTCATAGCTGAGTGGATAACTGCTCATTAAGCTAAAAGGCAAGAAGCAAATCAGCAGTGGAAGAAGGGACAGTTATTTGGAAAAAAGTATAGGAAGGCTGTCCAGTTGTGTAGCAATGAGGTCAGCAAGGCCAAAATGCTGCTGGATCTAAACTTGGCAAGGAACGCAAAGAATAACAAGCAAGTGTGTGTCAGGCATGTCAGCCAGAAAAGAAAGGCAAAGAAAATATGCCCACCCGATACGCAAAGCTGGTAACTGCGGACAAGAAGAAGGTTGAGGTACTCAAAAGTTCTTTTGCCTCAAACTTCACTCTCAGTCTCTCTTCCCACACCTTTCAAGTGAATTGTCTGCAAGACAGGGCCTGGGGGAGAAAAATCTCCTGCACTGTAAGAAAAGGTATGTTTTGATACCACCTGAGGAACTGAACATACATAAATCTATGGGACCTGATGAGATGCATCACTCAGTCCTGAGGGAAATGGTTGATGCAGCCGTCAGGCTACTCTCCATGATATTTGAAAAGTTATGTCAGTCAGGTGAAGTTCCCAGTGACTAGAAAAAGGGAGACATTGGACCCGTATTTAAAAATGTTAGAAAGGAGGACTCTGGGAACTATCTGCCTGTCAGGTTTCCCTCTGTGCCTGGGAAGATCATGGAACAGATCCTCCTAGAAGCTGTAATAAGGCACAGGCAGGACAGGGAGGTGATTTGAGACAGCCAGCATGGCTTCACCAAGGGAAATTCCTGTCTAGCCAGCCTAGTGGCCTTCTATGATGGGGTGACTGCATCAGTGCATAAGGGAAGGACTACAGAAGTCATCTGTGATCTGGACTT
Source organism: Edolisoma coerulescens (assembly GCA_013397115.1). Classification (NCBI taxonomy): domain Eukaryota; kingdom Metazoa; phylum Chordata; class Aves; order Passeriformes; family Campephagidae; genus Edolisoma; species Edolisoma coerulescens. The sequence continues at coordinate 423,158 of VWZW01002521.1, read as the reverse complement.
ATGTAAATCTTTTGATGTAGTCCCTCACAACATTCTTCTCTCTAAATTGGAGAGAGACGGATTTGATGAGTGGACTGCTAGGTGGGTAAGGAGTTGTTTCGATGGTTGTATTCAGAGGGTGGTTAATGTCTGCATGAAATTTAGTGATGAGTGGTGTCTTTCAGGGGCCCAGACTGGGCCAGCGCTCTTTGAGAGAGACGGATTTGATGAGTGGACTGCTAGGTGGGTAAGGAGTTGTTTCGATGGTTGTATTCAGAGGGTGGTTAATGTCTGCATGAAATTTAGTGATGAGTGGTGTCTTTCAGGGGCCCAGACTGGGCCAGCGCTCTTTAATGTCTCCATCAATGACACAGACAAAGGGATTAAGTGCATCCTCAGAAAATTTGCAGACAACATCAAAGTCTGGTGCGCAGTTTACACTCTTAAAGGGTGGGATGCCATTAAGAGGGACCTGGACATGCTGGAGAAGCGGGCCCACGGGAATCTCCTGCGGTTCAACGTAGCCAAGTACAAGGTGCTGCACATGGGTAGGGGCAAACTCCAGTATCAACACAGGCTGGGGATGAACAGATAGAGAGCAGCCCTGCCCAGAAGGATTTGGGGGTGCTGGTGAATAAGAGGCTGAACATGAGCTGACAATGATGCCATGGTGATTTTTTCCCTTTTCCTTTATAACCC
>VWZW01002521.1:382813-420718 GCA_013397115.1 Edolisoma coerulescens | reverse complement strand
ATGAGTGGTGTCTTTCAGGGGCCCAGACTGGGCCAGCGCTCTTTAATGTCTCCATCAATGACACAGACAAAGGGATTAAGTGCATCCTCAGAAAATTTGCAGACAACATCAAAGTCTGGTGCGCAGTTTACACTCTTAAAGGGTGGGATGCCATTAAGAGGGACCTGGACATGCTGGAGAAGCGGGCCCACGGGAATCTCCTGCGGTTCAACGTAGCCAAGTACAAGGTGCTGCACATGGGTAGGGGCAAACTCCAGTATCAACACAGGCTGGGGATGAACAGATAGAGAGCAGCCCTGCCCAGAAGGATTTGGGGGTGCTGGTGAATAAGAGGCTGAACATGAGCTGACAATGATGCCATGGTGATTTTTTCCCTTTTCCNAGAGGGACCTGGACATGCTGGAGAAGCGGGCCCACGGGAATCTCCTGCGGTTCAACGTAGCCAAGTACAAGGTGCTGCACATGGGTAGGGGCAAACTCCAGTATCAACACAGGCTGGGGATGAACAGATAGAGAGCAGCCCTGCCCAGAAGGATTTGGGGGTGCTGGTGAATAAGAGGCTGAACATGAGCTGACAATGATGCCATGGTGATTTTTTCCCTTTTCCTTTATAACCCTTTTATATACCCTTTTGTATAGCTTTTATGTATCCTCAGTGCTTTTAGCCCACACTCTTGTAATTCCTTAAGTCTGATAACTTAGTTTAGACACAATATTCTGTTAAGCCAGGAGACCAAACATCCTGGACGCCTTGCAGCTGGAGGTCAGAAAGACCTATGCTATCCTGAGAAAACAAGGCCCTTCTAGAACACATCCTATAAATTAAGATAGGCCCATCCAGGGGGGAATTCTTCGGGATAGGGAGTTCATTCAAGCCTCTCATTGGGGAATCTTAGATAGATATGCTAATTTGCAAGGCCTATAAGTTGTATACATGATCTATTTTGTGCGTGTATTCTGGTGAACATTTCGGCACATTCCACTTTGGCGAAGTGGTGCACCTTAAGGATCCTTAAATAAATACCGAGGTAAAAACCCTTTTTCCTCTTAACCGTGTCTGGCTTTTAATTTTAAGACCAGGAAAGGCAACAGCAATGGACACTCCCAGCCCAGAAAGCCAAACCTGTCCTGGGCTGCATCCAAGGCAGTGTGGGCAGCAAGGGAGGGATGGGATTCTGTTCCTCTGCTCCGCTCTGGTGAGACCCCACCTGTAACACTGCACCCAGCTCTGGGGTCCCAGCACAAGAAAGATGTGGATGTGTCGGAGCAGGTCCAGGGCAGAGCAACAAAAATGATCAGAGAAACGGGGCACCTCTCCTGTGAGGAAAGGTGGAGAGAACTGGGGCTGTGCAGCCTTGAGAAGAGATGGCTCTGGGGAGACCTTATTGTGACTTTACAGTACATAGAGGGGGCTTCTAAGAAAGATGAGAATAGACTTTTTAGAGGGGCTGATGAGACAGGAAAAGGGGTAATACTTTTAAATCAAAAGAGGGTAGATTTAGATTAGAAATAAGGAAGAAGCTTTTTACGATGAGGATGGTGAGACACTGGAATAGGTTTTCCAGAGAGGTCACAAATGCCCATCCCTGGAAACATTCAAGATCAGGTTGGACAGGCTTCGAGCAACCTGATGTAGCTGAAGACATCCCCCTTGTCCCTCTCCCTGGTAGGGACGTTAGACTAGATGACACTTAGTGATCCCTTCCAAAACAAATCACTCAATGATTCTATGATTCATGCATGACCCACATACTTTTCCACCTGTGTGCAAAGGCATGCAAAAACATGTTCATATGCTTAAATAACTTTCTAAACCAGAGCCTGTCATCTCCAGGCCTTTTCTCATGCTTTGTCTTTCTTGACTAACTCCTTTAATACTTTCAGGAGAGTACAATTCTATTTATTGAGGATCTTAATTACAAACCAGTTTACTCCATCTAACACCACTTCACTAGCAATTCCATGAAAGAACTTTGTTGGAACACTTTTTTCAGAAGATGAGTACTAACTGAAGTCTTGCACCACTTTAATATTACAGATGGGCCACTTTACTCTGTTCAGCTGTATGAAGCACCTCTCAATGAAAGTAAAAAGAACAAAAACACCAAAGGAGGGGTTCTTATTTTATTAGCCACGGATGTGGAGCTTTCAGCACAGCACACAGTTTCCTTTTAACTCCTTCCAACACTTTTTTTGTCAGTTCACAAATCAGGAAGAGTAAGATACACTAGCCCTTCAAAATGTCCTGTTTCATTTTCTATCAGCCTTATCCCAGAACTATGTTTGCTACAGCTGTTGAAGCATGTAAAGGTGGTGAAACAAACAATAGTGTGTGATGAATTTTGAAATTTCAAAACTAGTTCTCATGATGGGGTATAAAATGCAACAGTTTCTATGTTTTGGAAAAGGAGGTGAAGACAAAGAGAATAAACCAGAAAGCACAAGATATGCTCATGCAGAAAGATGTTTAATTAACTCACATAAGATTGGTGCAAAGCAAACTGTAGAGAGCAGAGAAGGTGCTTATAATCCTAAATTACTTGTGTTTCAGATGCAATCTTAAATATCAGCTGATGACAGCTCTAGGCTTTTTCTCAATCTCTTGCAAAAATACTACAACTGAAAAATAGTGATTTTTTTGGGTTTTAACATTTTTCTTAAATTGAAAAGAGTTTTCATTTGGAGAACTTCATAAAAATGTATTTTCTTAACTGTAAAAATATGTGTTTTAAATTTCACATTCAAGGGGATTTTTTTGTTTATTTCTTATTTTTATAATAAAATATTCAAGAGTCTTCTGCAAGATTATCTCTCTCTCTCATGCACACACTCATGTTATTTTTCTATGATTTCTTTTTAAGCATCTTGGCAGACACTTCATATAGTCTTCTTTTATGAAGTCTGGGTGTTGCAAATGACTTTAAATTTGCAGAAAAAATCTCTGGTCAGCATATATCAGTGATATTTCCAAAATTATGGGGGGAAACGAAGTAATGTAAGTGGGAACAGAACTGCATCCTGATTTTATTAAGAATATCTACACAGTGCTAGTTCTATTTGTTGTGTAGTGTTATAAATAAAATAGTAGAGAGTGTAAAGTAATCCTTTCCTAAGCACCTGTCAATGTATTTGTCACTCAGTAATCATATTTATCATTTGAGATGATATGTGGATTTAGTCCAGGACATAAAAATTATTTTTGTAGTACAAGTATAAAACTAATTTATTTACCTATACCCACGTTTGCAGTGAACTTGATTTTTAAATAGTTGCAAATCAAATACAAATTTATCAAAGTTACAGGAAAGTGTAGAAAAAATGGGATAGAGGGAAAAGACAGTGAGAGGGGTCTAAATAACTGAACAAAAGTGCCCATCAGCTGAACTATAACATTGAAAGAAATCAGATTATAATAAAAAGAGTAAAAGAGTTCTGAGACTTCAAAGAGATTTTTTGTCAGAGTTATGTTGGAAGAAACCAATTACTTTTTCTGACCATTACCTCAGAACTAGACTGTGTATTTTTTTTGTTTGTTGAACAAAGCCAAAAAAGCCCCACCTTTACTAGAGTAGCTTTGCTGTAGCTGTCCAGGTAAGTACATACTGCTGCCAGAGCTGATCATCTAATGGAAGATAATGAGACTGAAGTATCACTCTTAGAAATATACAGGTGAAAATGTAATCTATGAAGCTGTATTCTTCTCTTGCAAATGAAAGCTTGGTGGAACCATATACAGAACTAGCCTAAAGTGCCTCAACAGAAATTCATGTATCAGAATTGTAGAATACTCTGAGTTGAAAGGCACCCACAAAGGTTATCAAAGTCCCACTCATGGCTCTGCACAAGACAGCCCCAGGAAACACATCATGTGCTTGAGATCATTGCCCAAAGTTTTCTTGAACTCTGTCAGGCTTGGTGTTCTGATTACTTCCCTAGGAAGCCTGTTCCAGTGCTGAACCACCCTCCAGACGAAAAACCTTTTTCTAATACCTCGGCTAAAACATTCCTGACACAGCTTCATGCTGTTCACTTTGGTGCTGTCACTGGTAACCACAGAGAAGGGACTGGTGCCTGTCCCTCTTCTTCTCCTCACATGAAAGCTGTAGAATGCTTTGAGACCTTCCCTCAATCTCCTCTTCTCCAGGCTGAAGAGACCGAGTGACCTCAGCTGCTCCTCATGCACCCTAAGGCTCTTCTTCACTTTTATTGCCCTCCTTTGGATAGTCTCTAATACCTTTGTATCTTTCTTGTATTGTGGCACCCAGACCTGCCCCCAGCACTCGAGGTGAGGCTGCCCCAGTGCAGAGCAGAGCGGGACAATCCCCTCCCTTGCCCGGCTGGCGGTGCTGTGCCTGATGCCCCCCAGGACAGAGGGGGCCCTCCTGGCTGCCAGGGCACTGCTGACCCATGTTCAACTTGCCATCAGCCAGGACCCCTAGATTCATTCCTGTGGTGCTACTCTCCAACCTCTTGTTCCCCATTCTGTCTTTACATCCAGGGCTGCCCAATCCCAGGTGCAGAATCTGGCACTTTCCCATGCTGAACTTCATATGGTTGTTAATTGCCCAGCCCCCTAATTTGTTAAGGTCCCTCTGCAGGGCCTCCCTGCCTTCAATGGACTCAACAGTTGCTCACCAGCAAGTATCATCAGCAAACTTAGAATACCTTTCAGTCCTGTGTCCAAATAATTTATAAAGATCTTCAAGAGCACAGGGTCTGAAACTGAGCCCCACAGAATAACTAGATACAAATTGCCAACCAGATGTCACCCCATTCACAGTAACCCTTTTTGCCTGACCTGTGAGCCAATTGCTCACCTGTCACATGATGTGTTTATCCAGCCTTGTGCTGGACACTTTGTCCAGAAGGATCCTGGGAGACATAGTATCAAATCTTTACTGAAATCCAAAAGGAACTGTCGTTCCTTTGTCGGCTAGGTGGGTTATCTTAAAAGAAAATAGAGCTTGACTTCAAGCAAGACTTTCTCCTCATTAAGTTGTGCTGGCTGTGACCAGTGGCTGTGCTCTCCTTTGNCTGGCTGCCAGGGCACTGCTGACCCATGTTCAACTTGCCATCAGCCAGGACCCCTAGATTCATTCCTGTGGTGCTACTCTCCAACCTCTTGTTCCCCATTCTGTCTTTACATCCAGGGCTGCCCAATCCCAGGTGCAGAATCTGGCACTTTCCCATGCTGAACTTCATATGGTTGTTAATTGCCCAGCCCCCTAATTTGTTAAGGTCCCTCTGCAGGGCCTCCCTGCCTTCAATGGACTCAACAGTTGCTCACCAGCAAGTATCATCAGCAAACTTAGAATACCTTTCAGTCCTGTGTCCAAATAATTTATAAAGATCTTCAAGAGCACAGGGTCTGAAACTGAGCCCCACAGAATAACTAGATACAAATTGCCAACCAGATGTCACCCCATTCACAGTAACCCTTTTTGCCTGACCTGTGAGCCANGAGATGCCTGTAGTTTCCAAGGTCAAGCTTCTTGCTGTTCTTGAAAACTGGGACAATGCTAGACATTTTTAAAGTCAACTGAGACCTCTCCAGGTACTGTTAAAAGTCTTGAGAGAGGCCTCACAGTAACATCAGCCATCTCTTTGAGTATTCTTGCATGAATCCCATCAGGCCCCATAGACCTATAGGGATCCAGCTAGAGTAGCAGATCCTCACAATTTCAGGGTCGACTGGGAGCTGATCATTCTCACAGCCATGATCCTCCATCTCAGGGCACTGGGACCCTCTTAGTCCATCATTGATGCTGAAGGCAGAGGCAAAGAAAGCATCAAATGCCCCTGCCTTGTCCATGGCCCTGTATTGCTAGGTGACCATGCTCCTCAATTTATAATCCAGTGTTATTTCTTGACTGCCTCTTTGCTATTTCCATGCTTAAAAAAGCTGCCCCTCTCTCCCCCCTTCCTCCAGTACTGGACAGCTTCATCTCCAGCTGAGCTTTGACTCTAATAACTATCTCCCTACAGTGGTGAGCAGCATCTCTGTATTCTTCCCATGTCACCTGACCTTGCTTTCACGGGGAATGCAACTTCCTTTTTTTGCCTTAGCTCCAAAAGAAGATGTCTGCTCAGCTAATCTGGCCTTTTGCCTCACCTGCTTGACCTCCAAAATTTTGGGATTGCCTGTTTATGTGCCATTAGAAGGTGGTGCTTAAAAAATGACCAACACTGATGGACCCCAGCACCTTCATAAACATTTTCCCAGAGGCCTCAGTAACTAGTCTGTGAGCAGCCTGAAATCTGTTCTCCTCATGTCCAGAGTGGATGATTTGCTAGTGTTTTCTTCCTGTCAACACAGATTTTACACTTGGTTGCTTTGCTGTTGCTGTAGCCAAGACAGCCACCAATCATGACTTCACTCACAAGACCCTCTCTGTTAACAAGCTACAGACCAAGGAGGAAATCTTATCTAGGCAGCTCCCTTAGTATTTGCACCATTAAGTTGTTATCCAGGTGTTTTGGGAATCTTCTGAACCTGTTTGTGCCAGCTGTGTGGTGTTATCAGTTAACAACTGGTCAGTTGAAGACCCCTATAAGGACAAGAGAAGTTGGTTTGAAGGTTTGCCTTAGTTCCTCCAAGAAAAATTTGTCAGTGCCATTGTCCTGGCTAGGTAGTCTATAGAAGACTCTCATGATGACATCTGCATTATTTGCTTGTCCCAGAGGGTCTCAACTATGCCATTTCCAACTGTGAGTTCCATACATTCCAGCCCTTTCTTTACGTACAGTGCCACCAGCCACACCTGTCGTGCCCTGCCTATCCCTCCTGAGGAGAGAGCCTGCCACCATCCAACATGGCATGCCAGTCACAGGACTCACTCCACTAGTTTCACTTCTGCCAGTATACCTGCTATGTAGTTTACTGCTTTATGCCTAATATGTTGAAAGGAGAAGTCATAGCACAATAATTTTAGAGGAGGGAAAGCTTCCTTCCAGGAATGTAATTCCCCTTTCAAGCCCTATGGAGACCACTGGAAAAAATCCTCTTCACCTCAGTAGACTCTGCAATAGGCGTCAAGGTGCTGCACCCCACCATCTAGCTCCTCTTGTGTTCCCAGGGCTGACATCACAGAAATGCACAGTCGATGCAGCAGCAACATTTTATTGCTGCACAGTCAGTGTAAGTTCAATTAAAATTGTTGGCAGGAGCTATAATATATCGTGCACTGTGAACAACACTGGTGGAAATGGGAGTAAAAACATTGTAGCAGGCAATGCAAACTGTGTCCTGCTGTGAAGACTGTACTACACACAGAGTGCTGCAGGCCATGTCATCAGTGCAATTCCCTTTCTCTTTCCCTCTTCTGCTTAGAAATGTGCTATCACTGTACAGACTTTCTTAGATTTATTTTTTTCCTGCATTTTACTAGGGAGACAACCCCGAACTCTCATAACAAAGTATGGTCTTCAGCAGTAAAAAGTAGTTTCAGAACTATTTCTACTTCAGCTACTGAATATAACTACTTTTTTGGATTATCAAGTGGATTAGATATTTTGTACCTATTATGTACATGTGGCAAAGTTTCTGCCAACGTAAAACATGCATAATTCTTTTCTCTAAAGAGCTTTGCATGCTGGGGTCTGAAACTGCAGTGTAAAATCTCTCTGTTCAAAGCCTAGAGCAACAGAACACTGACCTTGGATGAGACATTTACATGATACAAACATGTAATCAGGCTGAGAATTTCATGAGAAGCAATTGACTGTTTTTCGAGAAAATTTTGAGTTGGTTCAGAAACCAGCTGAAATATCTAAGGCAAGCTGAAGAAGTCAAATATAGAATAATCTGAGATGGAGCATTTGACCAGTTATATGCTTTGTATGATCTGCCTTTTGAGATTATCAGGATGTAATTGATAATGCCATACCTGAGTGTCACACTGCTTAGATCTCTCCCAGTGATTGCCAATCTAGTATTAGTATCAAAAACTCAACTAAACTTTATTTGAAAGCACAATCACAAACAACTCAACTTTTAGTATATAGGCAACACTTGCTTAATCACCAAACCCATCACTTTCTGCTGCTAGATGAAGACACGGAATTTTGGGTTGGAGCAATTAGCTTTGTAGAAATTATTTGAATTATACGGATGAATAATAGAAAGTCTTTCTATCATTAGAACAGTTCTTTTTTTTTCTCTTGGTCACTACTTATATGCGTTCATTTATTACTCAATAAATGTATTCCTAATCCATGAGAGTAACTCAATTCCACACACTTGATAGAAACCATGAAACTGTGGAGCTAAGACCTAGAAAAGAGAATTACAGAGTTGTTCAGCTGGGAAAACCCCTTCAAGATCTTTGAGTCCAACTGCAGGTCTAACACTGCCGGCAGTGCTGGGTCCCACCTTCCTGTTTCTAAGCACCACATCCACAGGTCTTTTAAATACCTTCAAGTGACTCAAACTCTTCCCTCAACAGCCTGTTCCAATGCTTGACCACCCTTTCAGTGAATAATTTTTTCCTAATATCCAATCTAAACCTCCCCTAGTGCAACATGAGACCACCTCCCACCTGGCTATAACATCCTTTCAGGTAGTTCTTGAGTGTGGTAAAGATCCCCTCTCAGCTCCTTTTCTCCAGGCTAAACAATCCCAACTCTCTCAGCCACTCCTCATTGGACTTGGGCTCTAGATCCTTCACCAGCTTCGCAGGGTCACAGCTTTGGACATCAGCAGATTTCAGATTTTTCTGGACTCTTTTGTCAAGATGCCACAGGAGACTGTGCTGGAAAGTGAAGGTAAACAGGAGAGTTGCTCAAAGACAACTTGAAGAGCAGTCCTCCCCTTCGGAGAGCGAGCAAGCACAGAGAAACAGGGAGTGACTGGTTGAGCTCAGAGGTGAATAAGAAGCATTCAGTGGAAATGAAGAGGAAATGGAGGTCAACTGCATGTGAGGAACATAGAGATCTTGCCTGAATGTTGAGCCATAGGTCAATCCAGTCATCAGCCAGACTAAAAACCATAGAGCTTTGTGAAGGACAAGAAGAGAGGCTTCCTCCCAAAAGAAAGGCTAAGGCTAAGATGGGTTGGCTACTCAGCAGACAACTCATGACCGAAGGTATCAAAACAGCAAAGTTCTCAACACATGCCTTTGCCCCAGAGTTCATTTGCAAGACCTGCTTTAAGGTTCTTGGGGCACTGTGGATCCTATGGGCTCCTGGGGATTGTGGAAACTGTCTCACCACTCCCAGCTGGGTGCAGGACAACTGGTGGGCAGCTGGGGAAGGTCTGCATTGGAAAACCTCCCTGGAAAGGGGACACAGTCTGTATGAGAAAGGTGTGGCCTGGAAAGTTTTATAACACCTAGAAAACCAGGCCTGAATATCAATGTAGCCATATCTGTGTTGTGTTTTAGTAGATTTTATTCTTTAGGAGAACAAATTGCCAAACACCAGCCCCCCAAGACCCCCTCCTGCAGAAAAAAACATGTTGAGAAAAATCAAGAAGTGTGAATGAATCAGGTGAATCAGCTGCCAATTAAGATGTTGGACAAAAATATAAAAAATGTAAGGGGGGCAATTTTACATGAGATCCTTCCAAGAGAAATAATTTTTACAGTGATCTCCACAAAGCACAAAGTTAAAAAACCCCCATCATATAATTCTTCCTAAGTCATTAAAAAAATCAAATTAGTCTCTCAGTGCAAACCTACACAAAGTGTTTTATTTCCTTACATCAGGAATAGATAATTTGATCAGAATGAAAATATGCAGTATTATTCTTACATGGATATCACAGAGTGACTGCTAGTAATTGGACCCTTTAATGAGTGGATGACTCAGTTTTTGCTTAGCAGTTGTTGGCAGTTACAATAGTTCCCTGATTCACTGTGTGATGCACGCCTTTTTATTATGTAGTTCTATGCCCAGTGCACTGGGGTACATGCTAGTTATAAATGATAAGAGGTCCTGTGATTTTTCACCAGCAGCTTAAAGAAACCTAGACAGTGAGAGCAAATTATTCATTTGAGGAGCTGAGAGGTAAAACATGGAGATGGTAGCAGTTGAGAAAATGACACAATATTTTATATTCAAAACAATGTTTTATATAGTTATTTAAGATTTTGGACAAAGTGCGAATAAACAGTGTGTGAATACTGCATGGCTTTTCGTTTAAATTCACTTGCCTCCTTATGAGTGAAACAATTACATAAATCCCCTGAAAGTTAATGCATCTATTTGGAAGACACAGACTGTCTCCATGCGTGGCCATGTATATGACCTCTGTTACCTTAATAGAGCTGTTTCTGCAATTATTCCTACTATTCAGAGTGTAAAAGGCAAAGCAAAGTGATGATGCCGTATATTAAATTTCAGAAAGCCATTTAGTGCTTCTTGCATTTCTTTATAATTTCATTTTCAACCCTATAATTTCTATTGTCAGGCCTGAAGGAATGCTTTCAGCAGTCCTGCTATTGAGGGGGGCTGCTTGGTTTTCACTCTTGGTGAAAAGATGGGAACACACTCTTTGGCAGGCTATTTGTTATGTACCTAGAAATGTTAAAAAATTCTTGAGAACCAGGGAAATAATAAAATTTAATTATTTTGCTGAAGTGTTACCCAAGGCTTATTTCAATTGGCTTTTTTTTTGCAGGAATTGTTTGTAGGGTATCAAGTTGCATAAACTTGCATAGTAACTCTTAGTTGTTGTACGCAGTCTGTGACAACCATCTGCTTAGAATGACATGTTTGGGGTTTTCTTCGTTTCATTCAGTCTAACTGAAATTAAAATATTGACAGCAACAGTTTCTACGGTGCATACAATTTAACAAAAGGGCTGCTGCTATATAGGCTCTTTTTGGATTAAAATTACAACTTTATACAATAACAAACACATAATCTTGAACTAAATATATTTTTACAAAAATACAGATGTAAAAGAAGAACTAAATGAAAATTTTAACTGCTCAAATATCTTAGATTCCTAGAAGCAAAACCTATATTTTACTTTAATCAATTCAAGTGTAACATGTAACTTGTAAGAATACAGAATATATTTACTGAGTTTTGCTTTCATTCTCACAATGGGGTTTCTTTTTTGTTTGTTTGTTTTCCATTAGGTAACAATTTTGTTTGCTGGAAAGATCTGGATACTCTGGCATATTTCAGTAGAATAACCTTTGGAACTTGGGGGATTAGTATTGGTTCCTTCTGCTCCAGCTCAGGGAATTGCTGAGGACATGTAATTCTTTTCATCTCTGAATTGTTGGTTTAATTCTACAATGAGACAAAGATGACTGAAAGTCATTATAGATGATTTCCGTTCCACTCAGAAAGATGTGCTTTCAGTTCAGTTCCTAACAGTCAGATGTCCTTGTCATAAAACATCACGCCAATTTAATATAATTCTGTGGTTTTCAGGGGTTGTTGTTCTTGTTGGTTTTTTGTGTTGTTTGTGTGTTTGGTAGGTTTTTTTGTTTGGTTGGTCTTTGGTTTTGTTGTGGTTTTTTGTGTCATGCCATTTTTCTAATTGCCCACTCTAATGAAGTGGAGAACCCTCACGGTGACCAGCAATGCACTGCTGAGAGGTATAGGGTCATCTCCATGGCTCATTTCTCTTGCTGCTGTGTAGATGAACAGGGTTTTCCAAGTGCCACATTGCCACTTTCAGCACCTACACTGATTTTGGAGGGCTGGATCCACAGAGAGTGTGAATGCTGAAGCTGTATCATTTCATACCAATGAGAAGTTTATAAATCCCATCCTTTACTTGCATCCATAACAGCACCAGCTCATGGGTATATCGCTTTCTATCTGTTGTCTCTCAGTGAAAGCAGAGCTGTGGTTGTACAGCTGTGCTGGGGATACTCGAGTGGGACAAATATCTCAGTCAGTCTGGACTTTTGAGCTGGCCCACAGAAATCCACATAATGTAGTCTCAGCATAATCCACATAATGTAGCCTCAGCGAGTTTGCTGATGACACAAAAGTGGGATGAGTGGCTGACGCACCTGAAAGCTGTGCTGCCATTCGGTGGGCCTTGATAAGATGGAGAGTTGAGGAGAGAAGCTTAATGAGTTCCACAAGGGCAAATGTAGGATCCTGCATCTGTGGAAGAATAATCCTAAGTACCACCACAGACTGGGGCTGACCTGCTGGAGAGCAGCTCTGCGGAGAAGGACCTGGAAGTCTTGGTGTATTACAAGTTGACCATGAGCTGGCAACGCCTTTGTGGCCAGAAGGCCAACGGTATTTTGGGAGGCATTGGGAGGAATGCGGCCAGCAGGTCAAGGGAGGTGATCCTGCCCCTCTACTCAGCCCTGGTGAGGCCACATCTGGAGTTCTGTGTCCAGTCCTGGGCTCCTTGAGGAGAGGGCAACAAAGATGATTCAGAGTATGGAGCGTCTCTCTGATGAGGAGAGACTGTGAGAGCTGCACCTGTTTAGTCTAGAGAAGAGAACACTGAGAGAGGATCTCATTATTACATAAAAATATTTTAAATATGGGTCACAAGAGGGTGGTGCCAGACTCTTTTCAGTAGGGCCCAGCAACAGGACAAGGAACAATGGCCATAAACTAAAACACAAGACGTTCCACCTCAGCACGCAGAAGAATTTCTTTACCTTGAANGAGGGCAACAAAGATGATTCAGAGTATGGAGCGTCTCTCTGATGAGGAGAGACTGTGAGAGCTGCACCTGTTTAGTCTAGAGAAGAGAACACTGAGAGAGGATCTCATTATTACATAAAAATATTTTAAATATGGGTCACAAGAGGGTGGTGCCAGACTCTTTTCAGTAGGGCCCAGCAACAGGACAAGGAACAATGGCCATAAACTAAAACACAAGACGTTCCACCTCAGCACGCAGAAGAATTTCTTTACCTTGAAGATGGCAGAGCACTGGAACAGGCTGTTCAGGGAAGTCATGGAGTCTCCTGCTCTGGTGCCATTTAAACCCACCTGGATGAATTCCTGTGTAACCTGTTCTAGGTGACCCTGCCATGACAGGGGGGTTGGATGGGATGATCTCCAGAGGTCCCTTCCAACACTAACAATGCTAATTCTGTGATTCTGTGATATTAACATGATGCAGAGTCTAAAAAGGCCAATTTCCTTCTTAAAGGAAAAGTGTTTCCATAGCACATGCCAGGCCTTTCTCTTCCTGAATGCTGAGCTGAGCGTCTATAAATACTGGCAAGATCTAACACACCTTTTTTTCATGTTGAAGCAGTGATTGCTGGTTTTCAGGAGTCCGAGTGTGTGGGTACTACCCATGAGACTTCAGGTAGGAGTGAAGCCAGACTCAGAAAAATACCAGGAAGTCCAGCTTTCACATCCTCCCAAATCTCAGGCCAGACAGAGGAACCCATCTCCTGTCACCAACTGCCTCTCTGTCTGCTTTGTCTCCCTTCCAGAAAATAGATTTACTGCTAAAGTTTCCTTCTTTATCCTAAAGCCAAGCCCCGATTTCACAGCACGGCACTTCCTAACCTACCCTGGGACCCAGGTATATCAAGGGGGGAAGAGTATTCCTAGATAAAATGGAACCCATTTTCTCTTTCTGCCTGCAGAAAAGAGTAACAGCAGGTGGATGTAGAATCAGGGGATCCATTTTTTCAGAGGTCAGTGGATGCTGACCAGAAATGCTCTGTGTGGGGACATGTTCAAATATGGGAGTGGAAATGAGTCCAGCAGTCACCAACCGTAGCTCCCCACATTCCTGCCTGTCCAATTTTAGCTTTCAGCCTTAGTGTAATTACCAAAATGAAACAGGTTTCCTGTAGGTACACTGAAGTCAGCATTAGATGATTCTCCTATTTAAGATGGTAAATTAGTGCTCACTGAACTTTCCATTGCTGCAGTTAGCATGATGTTTTTTATTCCTCAGTTTTATTTTAAGCAATAGCATTTATAATATGTTTTTATATACAGATATTTATTTATCACATTTTACTGATAAAGTGGTTTTGCTCAGCTTTAGAATTCCTTCTTTTTTAGGTATTAAAACTCATCTGCAATTAATCTTTATAAGGTGAAAGACACTGCAGTAATATTACACAGAAGAGAAAAAAAAGAGTTGGTATAAGAAAATATGGGTTGGGAGAACAGGTTGGATGACCTTCCCCTGTAACGTTTCTCATCTCATAATCTTGCTGTATACAACTGTAGCTAAAAGTGACTACTTTTACTTCTCCTCTTGTATAGTAAATGCTTCTGCTCAGGACCCTCTCTCCTTGTAAATTAATATGTCAGCTGTGGCACAAAAGGGTTTCAATACCTTTTAACAATTGTGCTTGTCATCAAAAACAAGGTAGACACGCACTGAATTTGTTTATGCATCGATCAGCTTGTTTGAAGACTAAATGATTAGGCACATAAATAGCTACTGGTGAATCTTGCTGTTCACTCCTGCAGTAGCAATAGAGTCTGAGCAGTCTCTGGACTGACATAAAATAGATTACGACAGAGCGGTGTATTGGTTAGTGGATGTGCAAGTTACATTTACATGTGCACAGTTGAAGATTTTGAGTTCATTTTTATAATTCATATGTGATAAGGCACACCGGTGTGGCAGGCATGGCCAGGGGGTAAGTCAGGTCCAGAGTCAGCCAGGAGCAGGGCCAGCAGCAGGAGTGGAAGCAAGGACATGGCCTACCTCTGAGTCTCACTGGGGAGACCAGGACATGGCATGGGCCCCAGTCCCATGGTTAGGGCTGTGAGGAACCCCAGGGGAGATTTGGTAGGGCATAGTAAGACCCATAGGTGCTCTTACCATGTCAGCTCTAATCCTTTATAGCATACCAGAATTAGAAAACAAACACTTGAATCTATTAAAGCATCAACTGACTCGTATCACACAGGAAAATAAAGTTAAATGAAATTTTCACATAGTTTTTAATCTGCTCTAGAGGAAGAAGACCCAACAAAGCAAAAATTAGTATATAAGAAAAGGAATAGAAAAATATACCCATTAAAAAGGCAAGAAAAATACTAATGATTAAATTGTTCTCTTTACTAAATTAATACAAAAAATTATGTTCTTTGGCTAATCTTACCTTCCTCAATATCAAAGAAAATGTCTTTTTTTTTAAGGAAATGGAAAGACTAGGCACAGCAAGAAACAAGCTGTATATGTGCATAAAAGCCATTACTGTGTTTGGTTGTGGTTTTTTGTAAGGCGTGGGATTCGTTTACACATTTGGCAAATCCCACTTTCCAAAATCTTCATGGTGGCACCTCTCTGTCTTGTTTTACTGCTTTCCTGCTTTCTTAGTGAGCATTCAGCCTGAGCTTTACATAATACATAGTTTAAGAAATACAAATTCAGATAATTTTCCAAAAAGTAAATTCAATTCTGATTTTTAAAGTGCAAAGATATTAACTCAATTTCATGCTGTTTTCCGGATGGTATCAAACATAAAACTACCACTGTGTTTTTCCACCAGCATTTTATATTATGGTTGAATGGACAACTCATACAATATACTGAATCAGGACTACAGAGTCACCGCAATTTGGGTTTGAATGGTATATGATACTACTGAGCTATCGGTCAAGGTTTTAATTTTAAAACCAAGACGTATTTTTTGATTACATGCTTCTGTTAAATTGGAGAACATGGAAAATGTTTTTAGTTTATAGAATATTTATGCACACTTGTTTTTAGTTCTAAGACTGAAAGAAAGACTCCACTTTCTAGAGACATATTTATTTCAAACACCTATTCCTTTCTCAAGATTAGGTCATCATCACAGATCATGTGATGTAAATTATTCCCTATCTTCTAGCATTGCAGGTGCTAGAGTTTTAAGCTTTTTTCATAGCTGATGAGAACAAACTTGGCCAAAACCACTAAGTTTATGTCTGAGACTACATAAAATCACCCCAGAGTGATTTATATATCTGATCTTATAATTTCTCATTGCCTGAATGATAGAAGTCTGTAAGGATCTCAACGAGAGTCAGAATTTGATTGCCCCAAGTGTTTCACAAATGGCACAAAACAGTGTTTACACTAGAGATTTCAGCCTAAGATTTAAGCAACTTGCAACAGGTGAATAAGGCAGATGGTGAGCTGATTGAGGGGACAGAACATTCCGAGAATCAGGTGATTCACTAAAGTTTGTACCCATGGGTGGTCACCAATCTGACTGGTGCAAGGAAGCATATGGTGATTCTCAGGACAGTTGCAATTTCTTGGTTTTTTCTAAAAAATCTAAATAATATGATTTTCTTGAGGGCCAAATTAAATAACTTTTAGCAAAGCTAAAATTTTTGAAAAGAATTTGTTTAAATTGGAGATTGTAAAAGATGGATATTGTTCAGATTTTAATTCTGAAGCTACAAAAGAAACTACCCAGCTTTTGTAGTTATCTTCACGTAAAAGAGTAATTTTTGAATGTTTAAGAAAGCTGTTATAGGAAGAGATATTTGGACAAAGGAAGTGAAAAGTAGAAGAATTTACTTTTGTCTTTAAAGGAATAAAATCTCTGGGCTCCAGAAACTAGTAACATATATAAAAAAAGCAAAGAGTCAATGCCACTCTTTGCCATAGTGTTACAGACTATGACAAAGAAAATAAGCAATGAGAAAGTTGTCTTGGCTACTGCCTTGAATACAACAAAAGTGACTTTTAATTACCTTCTATAAATCAGAATATTATTTGATATAATAATTACCTATACAGGTTCTGGGAATAACCCTCCAAGGTTTAAGATAATTGGGAAAAGAGTTCTTTGCTTTGCCCATAAGAAAAACCAGCAAGGTAGTCTATAGATTGAAACCTAAAGGAGAGCTTCTAAAAAACATGATTGTGTCATCCAACTTTCATGGTTGATCTGAGAGAAAGAATAGTATAAAACAGAATACTCTCTTTTTTCTGTTTATGTTTTATAATATCCACATATATACTATTTTCAGCAGGGTAATTTTATCTGCTTAATCTTCAAAATGTTTGTCTCATTAGGATTCTATATCTATGTGCTGCAGATAAAATTTCACTTACAAACCAGCCTGTCTTTATTCTTCATCTTTTTTCAGGATTGTAGATTTTCCTATGCTTGCTGTGATGTATGTATTGACAGATAACATATCTTTCTAATCATAGACTGTACTGTTTTCTTGTTTTAAAATACTTCATTTCATCCTGTTGGTTTATTTGCCATCACAAGAAATGAATTTTCTAGTTACTAATTTATTGTGATAGTACAGTCAAACAGATAGCCCTGGATTTCTGTATTTCGCCAAGTACCAATGAACACATTCCACATCCTAGAAAATGTTGGTAGCTGGAAGGAACTCAAGAAGCTTACAGGCTGGAAACACTCATTGGAAAGATTACTTTTATTGCTATGGATAGGAAGGGCATTTTGGGTTAGCCAAGAATGCTGGAGAAGGAAGAATACCTTGCTGATTATTAATGATTGATAAGTCAGAGAAGAAGGATAGATCAGAGAACTTGTGTTTTCTTGCAGATTCAGGTGAATTTAATAATCATTAATATGCAATAACCTTAAATTGTAAATAATGTTCCTTCTACCAAGTTTTCTGTGGCTGGGTGGTGTTTTTTGCAAATTACAAAACCCTTTCCCTGCCATCCATCACATCCCCAGCTGGAAAGGGTAGTAAAGGTCTGCTGATAGGTTTGGTAAACCTGGAAGCAAGGGGAATTGTCAAACCCTTGCCTCTTGTCAGCAATGTGACTCTGATTTGGCCCATAACCTTACATTTTGCAGATATTAACTTTTCCACTGCAAGCATTTAGTTATAGGAAAATCCTTACATTTATAGAGATTAGGAAAATAACCATTATGGGGCTGCAATTCAAGTACAATTCAGTGTTTTGAAAGCATAATGTAAGTCCTTAATTAATGTTTACAAAAAATTGTAAATTCCTACTTACATATTTTTAATAACCCTACTTAGTTCACTAGATGCTACCAGTCAGACATTTAAAAAGGAAACAAGGGTACATCCTTTGATAATATCTGTCTACTATTTAATCCATTAAAATTTAAATGCAGGCCCAAAACAAGTAGCAAATGCCTGGTGTTTTCTTCAGATTTAAACACGAAAACAGACATTTGTGTAAAAAGCAAAGGGCCAAAACAAAACTCCTTCTGTAAAACCAAAATGAAGAGCCTAAGCCCAATATATGTGTAATGATCAAGCCAATACCTGTCTTAGAACATTCTTTCACATTATTTTCTTAGCTCTAATTGCTTTTCTGGCATTATATTTAAGTAGATTTTCCAAAAGAAATGTTTCTGATTTTGCTAAAGTAAAACATAATTCTAGAGGAACATATTTTACATCTGCATGTCTTCCAGCTGTGTTTTGTTGAAAACAATTAACTCAACACCACTGGATATTCCTTATCTCACAGGAGGTCAAATCCACACAATGAACTGCTTTCTTTTTATACAAGCAATTAATATCCTATAATCTGAAATACACACAATCTGAAATACTGTAAAAGAAAACTATGTGATCAAAATACAAAATATGTGCAAGTAGGATCTTTACTGTAAAGAGTTAGTTGTTAGTCAAGGGAGACTTGGGCAGACTACATGTGAAGTGCTTTGAAAGTGTTAAATTCATTTATTGTAGTAAAAAAGGTACTTGGATATAATTTACAGAACCTGAGATTTTTCCAGCAGAGTATATTTCACATTCCCCTGAATGAAATAACTTAGAGCAGAAAATATATTCTTAATTGTTGCTATAAGATGAATTGATGCTAGAGATTTCACCACACAATCTGTCAGTCCTATCTTTTATCTCACAGTTTTTTAATTAACAAAGACGTGTTCCTGTTCTGCTGTTCTCACCTGTACTAGCTTTTATGATCAAAGTTATAAATCTATCAAGCTGTAAATTCCTTCCAGGTAAAACTTTGTTATCACACATAATAGATACAGGACTGCTATGTCAAAAAAATCCCTTGAAGGAGCACTGACCAAGATTCAGTTTTGTTTCACCCGCATGCCTTCCTTGATGAAAATTACACATTGCCATGGGTGTGATAGACAAAGTTCAAAATAAACAGCATAAGGGGTTTGGCCATTTTCCTAACCATCTGTTGGCTGGTACTGGGATGCTTTGCTAGCATGCTGCTGACATTCAGGAGCTACAGTGAACTCTGGACACACAGGGCTGCTTCTGGACAAGGGGTGTCTCTGCCAGAGACGTTGAACCACTGTCACCTTCCCTTTGCAGGAGCTGTTTTGCAGGACCAAGGAATAGGCTGGTTGCACAAAAGCATGAAAGGAGCCTACATCATCAGGTTATCAGAAATGATAAAAAGGTTTTCATCAAAACCTGTGAAGGAAAAAATGTGAATAACCGTGTGAGAAAGGACAATGAGAGCAAAGGCTGCATGCTGCTCTGTAACAACATTTCACCAGATCAGAAATGGACACTAATGACAAATGGACACAGTAGATAAAGCTCAAAACACAGCGTGAATCTGATCACACCTGTCTCTGACAGGTACCTGAGGGGTTTGTTTCTTCTGAGCTTAGGTTGAATTTTAAATATCATTATGCCCATTATAAATATTAGTATACCCATTAAGTCTGACTGTGTCATTTCTACACTCATGTGGACTCTGATCTGATCCTTCATATCCTTAAGCAAACAGAAGTAAAATATTTTGAAAAAAAAATTAAATCCATAATAAATATCTCATTAATTAAGGATTGTTTTAACAAAAGGATTTTTAAAATTTGTTTTCTATTATATATTTTTTTGCCTTTATGTTAAAATGTTTGTGCATGCTTCATTACCTAAGAAACATTTATCAAAGTGTTCTTTTCGCTGGTTATTTTTCAGTTTTATTTTTGATTTTTATTTGAATTGCCAATTATAGGTGAATTTTGGTGCAGTGTACCATTTCCCTAAGAGTTTACATAGAAGCAGGAGATGGTAGGGAGAACCAAACACTGCCTTTTAAAAGGGATATTGCTTCTCTACAACACAATATAATTCTTATTTATCTGAGAATGTTTACTTATTATTGTAAGTCAAACTTAACTCTTTTTGGTTTACTCGTGATGAACAGAAGCAGGGTTTTTTTAAATTTTTCAAAAGCTGGAGGTATTTCTAAATTGGCCCTATTCCTATCTTGTTGCTGAATACAGAGAACAAATCGTGACTTCAAAAAACATTACACATAATTTATCTGATTTAAATTGCGTATTTTTTGTAACTTATATGTTGATGGATGATTTGTCTATCTTAATTTTACTGCTTTTTAAAAATTGCTTTCTCCCATTCTAATATTTATTGATGATAGGTGCTGCTCTTGTTCTACTTTTAGTAGTTTAAGATGATTAAAAGACTAAAAGCATTGTGTAAGTTTGTATCTCCCCCTTCATCCATAGTTCAAACCCCTCTGAGGAAAGCTATCATAAAACAAAGCTGTGCTTTTTTGATCTGACACATAGGTTATCTTATAGGTCACGGGTCAGTTCTTACTTTGTGCTGGCTTCTGATGAGGAGTGGTGGATTTTTGTGTCAAATTTTACTGTCTTTACAGTATTTGAGCCCTACTTGCATACTGGGAAACTGAAGAGACAAGCATAAATTCAGTTCCATGCTTAAGAAGTTCTTATCTGTAACAGGTATGATATTTATTCTACACAAAGTAATTAGATCTAGAAGAAAAACAGAAGGGTAATGAAAATAGATGGAGCTATGTATGCTGACAGAATATTGCATTTGCTAGAGAAAAAATATGATAAGGACAGGAGACAGATGCTTTGGGGAAAACATTTACACTTGAATGCTCACTAAAATCACAAGAAAATGGGAATATTTAGACTTCTTATCCACAAAATTCACAGCATGATCATTAAAACAAAAGGGCTGTAAAAGCAAATAATAATGTGCATGATATGCCTGATATGCCTTTCATGCATGATATTATTTATACAGATGCATTAGTAATGCTGTGCTTAATCTTGCTGATGCTGACAAGTTCCCAGCCTTCATCTATGGGCAGAGGCACAGCGGCTCTGTAGATAAGCGTGGGGGAAGGAGATTTTTTGTTGTCTATGCAAAGGTCAAAATTCTACTATAATTTTCACTGGTCAGATCAATACAGTATCCAGCTTTTAACTCTCACGTCTTGTAATTTTACCTAGCTGGGCATAGGCTGAGGGGACCATGACGGCCAGTTTTAGGGTGTTTCTCTATATGGCAGGTTCAAACTCCATCAGTGGTTGCCTCAAATGTCTCAGCCATTTGATTCACAGATTTATAGCTTCTTATATTGCCTGGAGCCTAATGGGAGGTTTTTGATGAATCTATGTAGATATAAAGAAGCATGACCATCCCACTGTTTCTTAAGTTTCAACCTGTCACTTTTAATGATTATGCCTTCATTAAGTGACTTCCATAAGGAAGCAGCAGCAAGGAGGCATCAGCATATTGGTAGCAAGGTAAAAGTAAATTTCTCTTCTGTCAGTGAGCCCTACCTGTTTCTAGACTTTCATTTTGCTCCTTCTTTCTCTACTTTACTATTTATATCTCAGTATGCTCACTTACTTAGGGAGGGAAAAGAAGAGACATAGTATTGTGTTGAGCTTTTTCTTGCCAGACGTCTTTCTGAATCAAGATTCAGTAAGGTATTCTGAATAGTTTAAACATGTGGTGGACTGACCTTGAATGGATGTCTGCTGCGCACCAAGTTGCTCCAGCACACCCCTCCTCATCTTCCCACCCCATTTCATCCCTGCCCAGGCTAAATTTTTGTCTGGAAAACTATAAGTATTTGTTAATTTTTTATCTCATAGTGCACGTCGACAAATTGTTTCTTTTCCTATGAGGCCTTTCCCTTATCCTAAAGCTCCCAAGTTTTTCTTAAACATTTTTCTATTATCTTTTAAGAGCTGAAACCAACAACAAAACCAATTACTTCAGCAAATTCTTTTTTTGTAGGAAATGGAAAGAAATAGAGGGTATCACCAACATTCTTGAGCAGCAGAAAAGCCACTTTGTCACAGGAAGAATACCATCTAGAGCTTATATAGGCATGATAATTTCATGCCAATAAGCAGTTAGGAAAAAAAGGAAAACATTATATGGAGAACTTATTTATTTATGGCATTTAAATTTGAACTTAGCCTGCAGATATGTATGGATTCCAACATTCAGACCTTGGAACAAACATCCCTGCAGGTCAGACAGATGAATGTCTTGGATTTTTACCACTGATATTAGAGAAAATTTTGACAAAATTTTCTTTGAATAAAATTAGCTGTGGCAGGTGCAAAGTCCTGACTCATCCCTTCCCATAAAGAGAACCTAATTTTCTCACTTTTCTGAAGGTTAAGTGGAGAAGCATTTCACACTATATATCAATTAAAATCAAGTCACATACCCAAAATCTCAAAAATGCTGTGGCTGGCTATGGATGAGCCCCATAGTCTGCACAGTAGGTAGCGGAACCTTAGTAACCCTTTGCAGAAATTCAGATGACATACTCTTGTCAAAAATCAGTGATATTGGTCACTCCTCCACACGTGTGCAAAACAGAGACTGAGAGTAATTATTCCATGAGGATTATTTCTCCCCCATTTAGTGAGAGTCTCCCTCCAGCTGGTGCAACTATGGTCTACCACAAAGCATTAGTTTCCTTTATTCTGGTTAATTACTGCTTGACTGAAGTCCAGAGGAATGTCATGGAGTCTAAAGTTTTGCAAAATGTGGTGAATCTTGAAAGAAACCACAACTAAGACAAAAACAAAATGAAAAATCAACTTAGCCGTTTCATAGGAAAGTGGTCTACTTGTAAATATTTTTTAGAAAGAGAACCCATGTAAGCCTCTGTTGATGTGCCTGAATGTAACTTTTCCTTCGAGTGTACTTATAATTCTGCAGACAGTGTTATCAATATGAAGCAGAAAATGTCACAAAATGTCAAGGCTCAAAAATGAGGAAAGAAAATAAAAAGGAGAAAAAAGAGAAAAAAGAAAAAATAAGGAAAAAGAAAAAGTTAGGATGAAGAAAAAAGGAAAAATGAAAAAGGAAAAATGAAAAGAAAAAGAAAAAGAAAAAGAAAAAGAAAAAGAAAAAGAAAAAGAAAAAGAAAAAGAAAAGAAAAAAAGAGAAAGAGAAAGAAAAAAGAGAAAGAGAAAAAGAAAAAATATGGTCAGCCCACACCAAGGCCAAATGAAATAAATATGCTTCACTGGTAGCAAACAGTGGTTTTGCAGGAAATATGATTTTATACATTTTGTATTCCATTCATTTTCATGACATTGATGGAGAAATATTAAAACTGTATGTGTGTTGAGGACAAATTAACTTGTCAATTACGTGTATGGGACAATGGAGACTGAGTATTTCACCATTTCCAATTTCAATAAAACTGTAATTACTAACTTGTGGAATCCTCATGAAAATCTGTGTTTATTACCACTTAATTTGAAGTCAGTGACTGATGTATACTTAACTTTTCTGCTATCTAATGCAGAGGATTAGGAGGCAGCTTAGAATACAGCAGTCTTTCTTTTGAATGCTCACAACAGTTTTTTTATCTACACTTGTCCAAGCTGAATTTTGCCTGTGACAATAAGGAAATTGATTTAGTTCAAAACAGTGCAGAGAAATTAAAATTTGCTCAAGGACATTAGTGTCTCTGTCTTTCTTTTATTCTCCTTGTATGTGTATATCTCCTTTCTTTGAACACATATGAGTTTGCATTACCTCAGGAGCAGATTCTGCCATTTTTACACTAAATAATACCTTATTTTGAGTGCAGTCTCACAGAAACTGGTAGATGATACTTCATGTGAATCAGTCTGGAACGTTACAGGGAAGTGCTGGCAGCAACCCGCTTCTTGCATCCCTGTTTAAAGTAAAAGAAGTAAAAAATCCATTATTACTTAGTTTCTTACAATAAAAGATGAAGGAATGAAGACACATATTGGAAAAAAAGCTCTGTGGATTCACTTGTTTCAAGGGAAAGAAGTTTGTACTTGCCATTTCTTTGATCTTTTGTTAGTTTGGGTTTTTTTGAGGGCACAGGTGGTGGCAACCTGCTCCTCCTTATGACCTGAGATCTGCACAGTACATGGACCACCCACAAGTGACCTTTCAGAATGATTAGATCATGAGTGGCACCAAATCAGATCAATCAGTATCATACATTTGGAATCTGTGTTGATTTATATGTGGTGGTGTACGAGAAATCAAGAAAATCACAGCCCAAAACCTGTCTTTCACAACACTCATTCTAAAATGAATAAAATATAAAGTTAAAAAAAAAGAAACTGTTGTGTACATGCAATACATGACCCACACAGAGTGGGAATAGGTTGTCTAATAAACAGAAGAATGCGATGGTCTGCAGAGGTAGTTCTTTATACTTTTAAGTACTTGGATGAGGGAATTAAAAGTTTGTGTAATAAATATGCTGTAGAAAACAAAACTAGATTAAGAATTGCATTGGAGAAAGGGTTTAAAATTCAAAATCACCTTGAAAAATCAGAGATATGTTATGGGAAATAGGACAAAATTTAATAAGATAAATATGAAGAACTTTATTTGTGTGATAAAAATAGATTGCAGTCTACAAACTGGAGGGAAGGGATGCCACCCAGAAGGACCTGGAGACGCTTGAGATGTAAGCTAGTGAAAACCTAAAAAAGTTCGACAAAGCAAGGTCCTGCATCTGAGTCTGGGTAATCCCAGATATAGTTACAGTTTGAGTGGAGAAGTGATTGAGAGCAGCCCTGTAGAGAAACACTTGGGGGTGATGGTTGATGAAAGCCTCAACACGAGCTGGCAGTGTGTTCTCACAGCCCAGAAAACAAATGGAATCCTGGGCTGCATCCGAAGCAGCCTGGCCAGCAGGGGAGGGAGGAGATTCTCTCTCTTTACTCTGGTGAGACCCCACCTGGAACACTACATCTGGCTCTGGGGTCCCAGCACAGGAAGGACATGGGACTGTTGGAGCGAGTCCAGAGGAGGGCTAATAAGTTGACAAGAGGACTGGAGCACCTTCCTTACAAAGATAGGCTGGGAAAGTTGGGGCTGTTCAGCTTGGAGAAAAGAAGGTTGTGTGGAGACTTCATAGCAGCTTTCCAGTGTATAAAGCTGCCTACAGGGAAGCTGGAGAGGGACTTTTCATTGGGAACTGTAGTGGTAGGACAAGGAGGAAGAGGTACAAACTGAAAAAGGGGAAATTAAGTTCGATATTATGAAGGACTATTTTACTGTGAGGGTGGTTAAACACAAACTGTCCAGCAAGGTTGTGGATGCCCCAGCCCTGGCTGTGTTCAAGGCCAGGTTGGGTTGGGGTCTGAGGAACCTTGTCTAGTGGGAGTGTCCCCATAATGGCAGGGGGATTGGTAGTAAATGGTCTTTAAGGTGCATTCCAACCCCTCAATATTTTGTGATTCTATGAAATTCAGGACAATATTAGCTGCTTAGAAAACAACCTTGAAAAAAAAAGTTTTCAGATGATGGTGAGCAAGAAGTCAGCAACGAATGATCAAGGTTGTAATAGAAGATAATAGGTTGTATACTAGGATGAAATGTGAACAGAGCTTGTTAGAAGTGTTAAACACTTGTTCCTTTTAAGGAAATATTTACCATTAGTAAGGCATTGTGTTGGTAAGGTATGGTTTGGTTTTTTTGTTTGTTTGTTTGTTTTGGGCAGCTTGAGAATGATGTACAACATTTTGAAGAATATATGGATCACTAAAAGGGATCTGAAAGAGCTAGATGAGACAGATTAGGGGTATAAAATAAATTACTTCTGCGAGGAAGATAAAGAGCTTGGGACTATTTAATTCCAAAGATAATGAAAGAGTAGAGAGGAAAAAACTAAAAATCAGATATGCCAACACTTTTGCAAAGATCAGAAAGCAGATATTGGCTTAAAATGCAGCACAAAAAATTCCCACAGGAATTTTCAGTTTATTTTTATTTCCATTCATAAAGGTAACAAAACAATACAATGAGTTACTTAAAAGGCTGAGGAGTCTTTGTAATAAAAAAAAAAAGATTCAATTTATCCTCTTTTTTTAACAGTGAAAATAATAGGCTATTCCTTGGGTCCTTTCCAGTCCTATTTTTCTATAATTTTAATTCTAAGAATCATATCAGGAATACTTTCTTAATTCACTGCTATCTAGTAGTGTGACTTTTAACCTCATGTTTTGCAGATATGTCCTGTAAATCCTTAGGACATACTAGTTGTGAAGGCATCAATGTTAAGAGCAGTATTTTCCATTTAAAGTACCTTCGGTAGATGGTACAGTTGATTTAATGGATTGTTCCCTTGCTGCTAGTACTTGTAATAGTTCACACTGTGTTAATTTATTCTTTCACTTAGAGCTTAACATCAAATGGACATTTTTGTAAATACTGTGAGTGCAGGGTGGGTAATGAAAAATCAGTGAGCTGTGGACCACACTTTTGAAAATATTTTAAATCTCTGACTCAGACCCTATGGCCCTGGAACTTCAGGGTAGTAGCTTGGATATAGTCACTGGTGAAATATTTCAATAATAATTTGGGGTTTTTTAAAGCTTGGGAGAAAGATGCATAAGCGAGGAGGGAAGAAATGAAAATACTGATGAAATTTTATGATTTTATTTCAAAACAAATTACGATTGCCCTCATGTCCCTTTGTGTGAGTAATTTTCAGGCTGGAGTTAGGTTCTGTTGAAGTTTATGGAAATATTCCTGCTAGATTCTTTTTCAGGGTGAATAGAGAAAATACGATAATAGAGGTTAGTGGACTTTACCTTTGGATGTAAGGACACAACTGGCATAACCATTGTAACTCCCTCCATTTACCTTTGCCCAGAAGCAGATGCAGAACATGAAAAGCAGGGCTTAAAATCACGTTAACTTTTTAATTTGTTTTGAGTATGATGTAGATGACTGTAAAAATCTGTCTGCAAAACCTGCTATTGAGATCTTTTTGATTTTTGAAAGAACAGACACTATTCACAAATAGATTTCCTGTATAGGAGACAAAGCCTTCCTCTCCTGACATCCCTCTGAAAAGCACTGAGCCTCTGCATGCTGTCAGTGGTACTTCTGAGGCTGTTCATCCCTCACATGTGACATGATTTTGACTGGTTGTGATGTCAAATGCTGGGAAGTTATAAGAGATACCCAGTCTCTACAAGAAATTGGATTAGTTTAAAATCAATCACGGATACCATCCAGAAACTTCATTAAAGTTTAGAGCTTCTT
Organism: Edolisoma coerulescens; assembly: GCA_013397115.1. NCBI lineage: Eukaryota > Metazoa > Chordata > Aves > Passeriformes > Campephagidae > Edolisoma > Edolisoma coerulescens. Next base: position 393,535 of record VWZW01002521.1, on the reverse strand, counting down.
CTTTTGGCAGAACCATTTGTTCCTGTCTAGAGGAAAAACAATGAATATACAATACAGTGAAGAAAAACAAAAAGAAAAGAACAATTAGGTACAAGAGGTTACACCTCCACTTAAGCTCAAGAACTGAGAAAGCACAGGATGTGGAATAAGTTTGCTAATGTAATAAATGTTGCATCATCGTAAAAAGAAATGTAATACACAAAAGCAATAAAACCAATATTACTAAGTCAGATGTTCTATTTGCATATTAATTTGATCACACCAAAGCATATCTTGCACGTAAAAGTCTGGTTAGAAATGATTGTCTTATGGTCTGTGTTTTTCTGATTTTGTGTAGGGCACTACTGCTTTTTGCTATAGCCAAAGCAAGGGAAGAATGAAAATGTTTAGCCTGAGGCTTTTACTTTTGCCTATATTTCAGACAGTAAAATCCCAAACTGGTTAATGCCAGTGTTAACTGGTTGAAGTGATTTGCCATGAAGCTCAATTTTCATGTTTTGCACAATCTATATAATTTTCCTCTTGTGCTTCAGGCTTAATATAATTCTTGTGTGGAATGTTCCTCTGAAACTGATGCAGTCAGTCTGTCTCTTTGCCCCCGTTTTGGAAAAAAAAAAAAAAATGGGGGAGTAATAGGGAACAGTAACGAAGCAGACGTAATCTTTTTCCTTATCATTACAGGTTGATCATGCAGGATTCCTGACTAGTTCCTTTGCCTACAGGGTTTATGAAATCAAGACCCACCTCTTTGTCCCCTTTCTCACTGCCCTTTACCTCAGCGTACTTCAGCTCTTACCCATTTCTTTCCTATCTTTCTTCACCTGATCTTGCTCTAGTACTGCAATCCACCCACTGTGATGCAGAAATCCTGTTTGTATTGTGCTGTTGTGAAGGGAGTACATGTCATTTTGCACCACAGAAGCTTTTTGTCAGGAACCTTTTCATTTTGCTTTTATATATATATAAAAATGAGTCAGGATATGATAAAAAAAAGTCGGGGGGAAGGCTGTGGGGGAAGTGATGGATAAGGAGGAGAACAAGCAGCTGATAACCCATTTTTCTTTCTCAGTATTAGACATCTGTATCTGTGATATAAAAGCATGAAGTGGCAGAAAATCTGAACAACCTAACTGGGAATTCAGTAAACTACCTGTGTAGGAATCAAGCAAGACTCTGAGGTGCTGAGAATAAGCACGGGCTGCACAGCCTCAGCAGTGATAGACTCAGAAGACACAAAGGTTAAATAGCACAGAAATACTATACTTGAGAAGCACATGTGTACTACTGTCATCAAAGATATTTGGAACAATCCACTTTGTTAAAATAGAGAGCAAGTAAGGGGTTCAGGCAATTCTTTCTCATGTTTTCTAGCCCTCCTACTTTTTCTTGTAAGTTATGCTTAAAGTAAGGACAATCCCTACATAAACCATCTCTACACCTACAAGGACTTTTTGCTATTATGGCTGCTTAGATGCAGGTATGGTCCTGATTTGTTTGGTCTAGCTGTGCAGAATTAATGAAAAGCAGTCATTGATTTATCAGGTTCAAAGAATACTTTCATGAATAATGTGCTGAAATCTTTCACACAGCAAATTAAAATTCTAATAGTTTTTAGATTTATGTTGATTTTTTAAAAATATACACGTTAGTAAATGTTTTTCCTTTCCTTTAATACTTGTCTGAAGTAACCAAAAATATAACCACTGGGTTTTTTTTTTTCAATCAACAATAATGATTTTAGAAAAATTTCAGTGTGTTTTTTTTTTCAATTAATGTTTCTAAATTATTTCCTTAGTCTGTTCTTACTTTTCACTGAGGTTATAAACTTCTGAAGATCCCCTAGTGTGGTGGTCTCTCTGAAGTACTTTGGAACTTCCACTGGAAAAATATTACTCTGATTTACAGTAATTCTTTATATATAAATTAAGATGAATAATGAATAATCCTGGCAAAAACTGAGATGAGAAATTTGCGTGCTAGTGAGACTGTTTCATAATTTTTTGGTCCATTACTTGACACCAGTGCCATCAGTGCTGTTCTTACTTTAGGAAGCGCACTATTTCACGTCTAGGATTCTGTTTTGTCTTTTTGTGTAATTTTTTTAAAGCTTTTATAAAATTGTGCCTTTTGGTATGATTTGTCATTGATATCGTCCTTTAGGTATATGGTAAGTGAGTAATTTTTCAGAGCCTCACTCAAAAACATCACTTTTTTCTAAGAGATGCCCATGGGCAATGGGCTGAGTCAGTGCGCAACACTCATAAAATTGCTGATTACTACACACTGAAAAATATTTAGCAGCTAATTGGAAGGTTGTAGAGATTTTGCTGCCCCCTGAACACATTTCTTTTGAAATCTAGGGATAGATAGCAATATAACCATGATGAACAAAGTAAACACAGAGGAAGTTTATGCTTCAGATGCAGCAAAAGCATCATATTTCCTTCATGGAATAGAGAGTATGCACTACTCAGACTTTCCCCATGAAATTTAAACTTTTTATCAGTGTCAGGCCATGGTCCAAGGAGGGCTGGCTTTAAGCACTGGCAAAGCAGGCAGGATGCAAACTATCTGCCAAGCTCATTCCAGCAGAGGTGAAGGCTGACCACTGGAGCAGTGCCTGCTTTCCTAGCCACCAATTCTTTCTGCATACGAAGTCTTTTGTCTTAACTCCAGCAAAAAAGTCCTGAGCACCAGTCTCTGCCTCACTTCCATTCCTCTTCCTCAGCCCTTTCCTCTTGCTGCTGGACACCCTTTGGCTCCTTCTTCTCCCTCTCACTCTTTCAGCACACCAAGGAAAAAGAGGTGAATGCTAGTGTATGAAGGGACTGGAAACAAGAGGAGGAGACAGGGAGATCATTGTGTCTCTACTCCTCAGACTCCAAACAAGCCCACCAGCCCCTTTTGTCTCTCAGCTAGCAGCAGGCCAAACCTTCCTACTTTCTCCATGCTGTAGGAAACTTCACCAATAGCCACGAAAGAACTTTGGTTGGTTCTCAGATGTGATAGCACCAGTAAAACAGAATATTATTGGCACTGTATATCTTGAAATCAAGAGGATTATCTTTTTTCCAAGCATTTTAGCCTTCATGAGATCATGTTGCTAGAAATTTGTGGACTGGATTCCTTGATCTGTACGTTAGTTGGGGTATATTTTTTACTTTGCACATTTACTGACTGTTTTGATTACCCTTGAATTCTATCTTATTATCTTCCTCTTACTTACTATGATTTCTCAAGTTCCCTGACATGAAGTACCACTGCATTTTCCCTCATAAAGCATTATTTAGCCTTTCCAAAGTTTAATATCTGTTGAACTCAGTGAAGTTCAGAGAAAGGAAGTAATAATGGTCAAAGATATTAAATACTGTCCAAAAGAGGGACTAGTGGGTAAAGCAAGGCTCTGGTCTGGAGAAGAAACAGTGGAGGAGAATACCACAGAAGTCTATGAGACCTTGGAGAACTTGGGTGGTCATATCTCTACTGGTATGGGAACAGAGGGAAATGAAACCAGGTTCAGGAAAACTGAAAAACAGTGATTTCTTATGCAGTGAGTTACCGATCTGTGGAAGTTTTTGCTTAGATGTGGTGGATTATAGGTGTTTGAGTTTTGTTTAGCTTGACATGAACTAAGGAAATCCATTGATGGCTGCTAAATACAGAGAACACACCATAGTAGTACCTTATCCTACATATGGTGCAGGGGGGAAGCCATAGCTTCAGATATGAGGAAAATTTATTAATAATTGAGCCAGTCAGGACATCTTTATGCTTTTGTGGCAAGCGGCAACATTAGGTAAGAGACAGCCACTCAGAGTTTTCAGTTCTTTTGGCTCCCTAGTCATAGCAAAATTGATACATTTTACTGAAAAAACACTTCAAAACATATCCAGTTCAATTGTTGAAAGCAACTAAATTCTCCAGCCAACACCTGCAACAGATATTAAACAGATACTATCATAGAAAATTCTGTAGAATTAATAATTCTAATAATTCTAATACATTGGCTAGTAGTTCAGCTGCTTGAAGTTGTCTGAAGTATAGAGAAAGTTGTAGCTTGTGTTTAGAGTACAGACCTTTAAGGGTCAACCAGTATTACTTGTTAGCATGCAGGAATGAGTAGGCTATATCATGCCCTTAATTAAATATGGTCCTGGTTTATTTAGTTAAGATTCCATTGTAAGCTTGAGCACAGGGCAAGATTAACAACAGCCAAATTTTCTGAACAAATCCTGTTTAGAACTAAATCAACCACATCTATCCACAATGATTTTGAGTAAAAGAATAAAACATTTGTCATTATTCATTCAAGATGCTCATTAGGAATTAAATTGTAGTGTTGAGAACCAGCTAATTAAAAGAAAACTCTGCAGGGTGCACAATTGCAAAACTGTCTAAAAAACTCTTTTTAAAATTATGATGAGGAGAAATCTATCTGTAAATTATTATCAATTTATTTATGGTTTAATAGGTCCTGAAGTTCCAGATGTCCTTACTTGTGGTAGTCTAGAACATCTTCATAATCTTAATTCTACTACATTAACATGTAAATGTTACATGTGTAACTTTATTTCATTGTAAACAGAACTGTGGATTTACTTCTTCTCCAAAAAGTTTGAAGTTTTCCAGATACATGATGCAAGCACTCAGCACAGACAAGAGAACAAGAAAAGGACTTTCCATCTGGAGACCAGGCCAACTGAAAGAATGCCAATCTTCCCTTTGATATTGAGGGAGATCATTGGCTCAAAGTCAGGAACACGTTACTGCAGCGTGATCTGCTCCTCATCAAGGAATTAGAGACTATTATTTATTTTATTTTATTTTATTTTTGTAGGCATGTTAATATTTGAGGTGTTGTCCAAAGATTACTCTAAATCAGGCATGATGCAACTTTTGGTGTTAAATCATAGCACCTCTGCACAACTTCTAGGATTTTTCTTTACTGTCTTGTTTCCGTGTACAAGATGAGCTGTTTGACTCACGTAAATGCAAGATTGGAAATGCACCTTCAGACTCTAGCTTTTTCCAAATTCAAAATGCCTGTTTTAAACAATAAGCATAAGTCCCATCTGACAGGCACTGAAGGCACATGTGAGGAACGCTCTGTGCTTGTACATGAGCTCCTTTGGTAAGTCACTTAAAGTAGATGTGGCTGCTGATTGTTGTTGTCTAATATCCAAGCTGACTATGAACATTTCAAAGCTTCTTATATTGATGCAAATAAACATGACAAATAGAATGGAAACACTCAGGTCATTGTACACCAAAAAAATAAAAAAAGGCATTAAGTACTAAGGGTTAGGTTCCTGAGTCACCCTTATGGTCTTTAGAATCTTAAATAACTTTGTATATCTGGCCTTAATTGATCATAGTGACAGTGGAAAAATGTGAACTGAAGTGCAAATCTTCTGCATTGAAAAGATTAATTCCTAAACTGAAACTCAGCAAACTCTAGGACTGCTGTTTGGACAAATGTCAAAGTCATACTGCAAATCAAAATAATTCTGCAGCATATTTCTAAAAGGTCATAAAAATGCTTGTAAAGGAAAATGTTTCCTCTGAAAAAGAAGATATGGCCAAAGATATTGCCTAGTTCTGCTCCTATCTGTACTTTGTTCATGGAAATTTTTAAATTAGAATACAAAATAATTGCTATATCTCATTTTTTGCACAGTGATAACTTTGTGGGAAAGTGTTACCTTTTGACCAATATTTCAGTTTGTTTGGTTCTATTTTGTATTGTTTATTCTATTCAGCTCATGCCCTCCTCCTACTTTGGGATACAAGTCCTGCAAAGAAAGAAATAGAAGACTCTTTCACAGTCACAGAGCACAAATGTTTAGTAAATTGTTTAAAAAACCGCCAAGGGAAGGAAAAAAGGAAAATATGTTTTCTTGGAAAAAAACCAACAGGTTTGATAAAAGGGCAAAAGAATATGAGAAAAAAAAAATATTGGAAAAGAGGCTTTGTAAGAGACTTCTAAGAAGTAAATTATTCTCTTCTGAGAATAATTTCTGAAAAAATATAACTTTCCTTTATGTTGGTATTGTTACGATTTTGAAGACAGTTTGACCTATGTTTTCTGAGGAGGAAATGAGGCATCGTTGAATGGAATTTGTCTCATGACTCTAATAAATGACTCTTAGAAAGAAAGTAAATATTCTTTTGGTGGCCCTGTTTGATCTCCTCTGAAGCACATTGTTACACCAGCTGGAGGTAGTAGAGATGTTCTCTTTTAATCTACTTTCTTTCCCAGAGGTAAAGGAGAAAAACCTATTAGATGGATGCAATTCAGCAACACCGGTGTAATTCCAATTTATATATCTGAAAAAAAAATTGCTTTTGCAACTGGAATTATAGCTATCTTCAGGGGTTTTTTTTCTGAGATAACACAGATGTCTATAGTGAAAATAAATGAGGAAAATATTTCAAATCAAGGTCCTTCTATGTTTCCCAATATTGATCTAGTTTAGCTCTGGTCAGCTTGGGAAAAATTACAGCTTGTTATGTTGATATGAATCTTTTTACACTGCAACAATGCACAGAAGACCTTGTCTCCTAAAAGAGGACTCCAGCAATTAAAACTTACATTTTTCTGAGATGAGCCCTGCAGTGCCTGAACCAGCCTGCATCTTGTTCTTCTCAGCCCCATGAACAGCTCTCGAACTGGATACTCAGTGAAAACCTGTGTTTCGAACAATCATTACGGAAAAAAAATCCCAAAGTAGGGTCAAACAGGAATCTGGTGTGGCTGCAGGGCCCATTGCTGCGGGACAATGGGCAGACTGCTGGGATGTCATGGGAGGGAGGAGAGCAGTCATCCAAGCCCTGGCTGCACCGTTGTACACAGCACCACAGTCTGCCCTGTTGAGCTCCAGCGGAGGATAGCTTTTTGTGTGTAAATGAGAGGCCTTTTGGTTCTCAAGCTAGTGTACAACATCCCCTTCTGCTGAGAGCAGACACGGGGAGTCAGCCAGCACTGAGTTAATTAAAGAGCTTCAGCTCTTGTTTTAGTGAGACAAAGCTCTGTCACTGCTTCGATGCACTCCTTCCCTTGCACTTCAGTGCTGCAAGTTCACGTCCCAGCTGGGGACTTTGTCTCTTGGCGAGACTGTTTTCTGGAACATAATGTTCTTGGTGCTAAAAGCAATTATTACAAAGGGGGAAATTCAATCAGGAAGGCAAAACCACGGTGTAGTGCCTGTTCACTGATTCATAACTAAGGATAGTAATTAAATAGTAGGTTGGTTTGGACTCTGCCTTTCTCAGCAGCTTGCCTCTAAGGCAGCTGCTGTGGTGTTTTGTGGGTTGAATTAAAGAAGTGGGAAAAGCGACAGTAAAAATAATAACAATACAAATGTCACAGCTGGTTCGTCTTTTAAGAAAAGGTCATTTCTTTCTCCTGCATTGCACGTATTTTTCTACTGTTTTTAATATTAGGATCACCCAAGTTCTATACATCTGAGTAGCCACACATTCTAAAATCAGTACTTTAAATGTTTATTTAGATAAAAATGTATAATGCAAAACTATGACTCATTCATATGAATCTAACACATTTCATTTTTTCTACTGCTGACTGTTCATAGGTTGTTTTCATAGGGTGTCTTGCAAAAATGGGCCAAATACATCACCACTCCCTTCTGGTCAGGGAGAGAGGGGTCTGTGTAGTTCCAAGCTTAGCATGTTTTGTGCATGAGTCCTTTCTGACATTTATGGTTAATAATTAATAGTTAAGATCTACGAGGCCATGCATTTAGGATGTGTCTAGATTGAAAATTCAAATGTAGGGTCTGGAAGGTCTCTCTAACCTGGACAACTCCACCAGCTCACCAGATTGTGCAGACAAGAAAACATGATGTTTCCCGAAAGAATGAACAACATTTCTGTCCTTAGAAAACTAGAGAGAACTGTCAGTGAGCTATATATCAGGATATTTTGTGTCTGTAAAAACATTCTGTTCTTGCCTTCAGTGGTCAGCTGAGGCCAATAAAAAAACAAAACAACAAGAAGAGAGAACATCATTCGCATCAATTAGCAACTACTTATCTATAATCCTTTCACCTGTTCAACAGCCTGATTCTACAGGATCTTCTTCCCATTGACACATGGACTTAGAGAACACCTGTAGTGTCAATGGCAGTGAAGCATCCTAAGCCCCAAAGCCTTTATGGTAGACCAGACCCCAGACTCCAAACTGTTGCTCTTCACCGTGACAGAGTCAAGGCAGCTCCACTGAGTGCAGAAATAAATCAACTAACAGCTGTTGTAAAGATAAACGCCTTTAGGAGCTCCAAGGTAACATTGATCATAAAACGCAGTCATGAGAAAGAAAATCTGCAAGTGCAAAATCAAGCAGTTTTGAAGGTTTCTAAAGGCAACCAAATGTTTGTGCTCTGCTCCTGATTGCTGTTTGCATTCATTCATGTGTTTAATTTAAGAGCTCTTACTGTTTTGACTTAAAAAAATTAGTGAAAGACACCATAGCTGAAATTTGTTTAGGTATTTTGATCTCATTCCAAAGCAATTTCTTGCTGGAATGTGTGAGAGCTCTAAAGTTGATAAATCTGCAGAAGAGGAGTCTGTGCAAAATCAGATTTTTTTTCATATAGAATACACCAAGTAACCCATTTAGCAACAACCAGTGGGCAAAAGGTGGTGGGAGAGAAACTCAGAGGTGTGAAATTCCAGTCCTACCCTGTAAGTCCAACCCTTATCTTTTTTCTTTTTCTTTTTCCTTTTTCTTTTGAGCTTTTAGTCATCATTTTTTTTATTTCCTACAACAGAAATTGGATGCAGATAAGACAGTAATTACATTAGACTTTTTTTATGTCTAGTAATTAGCTGATGAATAATGAACATACCAAGCTATTGCTTGATTTCCTTTTCTTTACTCTCCATTTTATACTTTGTCTGCAGAAGTTAAATCACATTAGTGACAAGTGGACTTCTTGCAGGTTCCAGTGATTATATTTTGATACATGAAAATGCACATCTTTATTAGTGACCCTAACAGAACATTTCTGTGAAAAAAAATGCAAACTTAACTGTCTCTACTTCTGCTTAAGCTGGAGAGGAAGAAAATTGAGTATCTATGTCACAATGAAGTCACAAGGTATAATTAGGAACTGATAAAAGGAGAAGGAGAGGAATAGGAATCGCAAGTCCAACCTTGAACTGCAGTTGTATAATCTCTTTTTGTACACTTTCACAGTTTTTCTACTTTCTATTGTTCCTTCTCCTGTGCAGCTTCACATTCTCTCCTCAAAAACAGCCACTTGCTGAAAAAGATTTTGCAGAGCCTAATACCTGAAAATGAGAAGATCTAATTCTGATTTACCATAACCATTCTGTCCATACTTGTAAGTAAACTGGCACTGCTGTTTGGTGTATTCAGTTGCTTTCAGTTCCAGGTGTTGTTTGATGGTGATTTCCTCTAATTTGATATTTATGAATTAAATGAATTAAATTAGTCAATGGTCTTTTTCTAGACATGTGTCTCTCTTGTCTTTCTTTGTAGTCTGTGCTCTACCCTACATTCCTCTCTTTTTGAGGAGATGGGTACACAAAAAAGTAGTTTTACTTTTGCTTTGTACAGTGGTACTTACTCCCTTTTAAGCCCTCCTGAAGAAATTAATTTGCTTATTTATGGCTGTTCTCTTCATTAGCAGCACACATTCAGCCTGTGTCTGATGAAAACAATTCTTTCATTTTTAGAGCCACTTTCAAGTCATGAGCACTCATCCTGCTGGTTATCCCTATCCCTAGTCAGAAAGAAAGAAAGAAAATACATTTTTACATCCATCCCAAGTCTTCATCCCATGTTTGCACTCCCTGTCTCTGCATTTCATCTTGTTTCTTTATCTCCAGTCTTCCAGACTGCCTTTCTTTCTTTACTGCACCCTGATTCTTCCCTGTGTTTACAGCCCCTCCCAGATTTGCAATTCATCTTGATGTGGACCTGCATTTTGTGCAAAAATCATGGATGAAATTATTATTAATGAAAATAAGATGACTGCCATGGCAAACCACTAAAGAACTTCACTCCTGGCGTGACTCAAGCCCCACTGATAAATTTACAATACAACCCACTGCAGTGTTTCACTTCATCATTTTCTATTGCCACTATATGTTCTTCTACCAACAGAAGTTACTGCTTTTATGGGATACTGGATCAAAATGTCCAGTCAGAAAGGAGCAACCCTATTTTCATTTCTAAGGTTTTTAACAAAGATACTAACTCACTTTGTCTGGTCAATGCCTTGAAGTTTTCTCCAGTTTCATCTGAATCATCTTCTGTTCTTTTAAGACTCAATCTAATTTTTTTATAACATTGACATGACATTGGAGAATTTGACCTGGTTCTTTTTTCCTTCTGTTTTCTTACATACAAATATTATATATGCAATGTTCTAAGCATAGCTTGCTGAGCTTGAGTATTTATTCAGGAATCCTAATTATCCAGCCAAACACATGAATAGAGAAAAGTCAATGGTGAAAGTTATGGAAGAGATTAGGCAAATAAAAGCAGTAGTTTCACAAATATGTCTCTTTTGGAGACATGGCAAGGAAGAGCAGTGTTGTAAAATGATCTAGTTGGAGACGTCCCTGCTCATTGCAGGGGAGTTTGACCAAAGGAGCTTCAGAGGTCTCCTCCAACCCAAAGCATTCAGTGATTCTATCAATATTAGTAGATACCAAGTATTAGTAGATAATGAA
>VWZW01002521.1:323379-382725 GCA_013397115.1 Edolisoma coerulescens | reverse complement strand
TATATAATTTATATAAATTTATATAAATTTATGTATTTTGAGCTAAATAATTTTTAACAAGTTTTGACTTATTTTGAACTTCTAGTTGTGAAAATTCAACTTAAAAATTTCCTTAAAAATTAAAGCCACAAAAGTTTGGGGTTTTTTTTCTCCATAAAAGCTTCAAATCTGACCTCACTATTAATCCTGCTAGCTTTTGTAGAACAAGTACAGCTGATATGAGTACTGGTAGAGACAATGTCTTTCAGTCAGCAGCTGGTACAGCCACATGAGAATGCCTTACATTAATAAATTATTACCGTCTGTCATTTTACAANACCAAGTATTAGTAGATAATGAAGTTAAGGAAAAGACTTAGGAGGAAAGTGGAATAAAAACTACAGGTTTTACAATAAACTAAAGGATATGTTACTGTCTTGAGTTTCAGGAAAGTACTGAAGAGGGTTCTGTGTTTGGTGTGCTTGGCTTGTTTTCTGGATGATTTTGAACATATTACCATGCCTGTTTCTCTATACTGAAATTGAGGATAGCATTTTCCAAATTTATAAACTAACTTCGGAAATATCTCTTNAAAGTTTGGGGTTTTTTTTCTCCATAAAAGCTTCAAATCTGACCTCACTATTAATCCTGCTAGCTTTTGTAGAACAAGTACAGCTGATATGAGTACTGGTAGAGACAATGTCTTTCAGTCAGCAGCTGGTACAGCCACATGAGAATGCCTTACATTAATAAATTATTACCGTCTGTCATTTTACAATGCAAGGTTTTATATCTTCTTGAAAAATCATATTTTACCTTATTTTATTAACACAGCCAGAAGTCTAAATGGAAATCATGCTGGAGGAGCTGAAAAGTGGTTCCTTGGCCTCAAGCTGCTGATGCAGCTAATGGTGGCTATACAATGTCCATCAATAGAATTCACCATCATTCAGCAAGGGCAAAAATAGATGACAGTGCAAAGGTCACAACAAGAATATCACTGTGATCATGACACACCATTAAATTTCTTTCTTTTTTAAAGAGTATGCAGCATACGTAGAGGTAGTACTTTGGTGTCTTTCCTTTACTCATGTCGAAGAGCAATGTGTAACCTCATTTAATTGATCTCGAAAGCTTTTAAGCATCATTGCTCTGAGTGACAAAGCAGGAGCACAAGAGATCCAGTGAAGAGGGGAGGATAAACACAGTAATAGGTTTGTAAAGCCCTGCTAATTCTAGCGCTTTGAATATCACTGGATGAATCAAGTTGCCATGTTGGTTGTGTTCTTTAGAGCATTCAGAATATTCTTTTACTGACCATGACATATCTACAGGAATGCTGCATGTTCACACACTGTAGTCTAACTCATATTCAGGTTTGTGGTGCACAGTTTTCAGAATTGTGAGTATTTGCTTGTATTTTGAAATGTGGAGAATATGCCAAGAATTATTGGAAGCCAGTGACTTGCTAGCTGAGTACCTGCCTGGAGTTGGCTTAAACCCTTTTTGTTTGTTCTGCATTGTTGCTGTACATTTCAAGAATTAGATCATCAAATGAAATATAATTTCTATCAGTAAAATCAGTCTAATATTTCTACACTTGGGAATTTTAACTGCTTTCAATCAAATTTGCTTAACTGCTGCCAGCATATCTTTTACCCTGAAGACACAATTTTCTTCCCTGTAATGCTTACTTTGCCCTCTTATGGGGAAATTACCTCTTTTCTGTTAGCATTTCACTGATTCTTGTTCATCATATGTCTTAGTGGATAAGTGTGCAAATTTTTTAGGTATTTTCCAGGGGTAGTGTGGTATTTCTTCATATTACCTTTTCTTTGGCATTGGAGCAATGTGCAGGACACAAAATGAATGTTTCAGGGTTTTACATGTTCTGTGCACACATGCATACAGGCATGCAAGAGAATGAGAAACATATTTCATTGCCTGATCTGAAATTCTCTCTAAGATTAATCCAATGAACTTCTCTCAAGATCTTCAATGAATCAGTATCTTGTGTCTAAGGACAAAATGTGGGATCTGTGTCATTTTCAGGTAGTCGTGTCGGATTTTGACAGCAGACAGCTGTTAGTCCACTGGCACACAATTTTTGCTTCACTAAACTGTGCTGATTACCGTTTAGAGGAAAGTACATAGTATTTCATTTTGCTCTCTTAGTGCTTCAGATGAACTTTTAAAATTTTTATTTTTATCTTTAAAACTGAGATTTTCACTGCAGCAATAAAAACCTAAGTCTAGATCTATTATGTGAAATACAAAATTAATGAGTATCGGCCCCCCAAATCTGTATTAAAGCATAGCTCATGTATATATAGATCTTTACATAGATCTGAATGTATTCTCATGAAAGCATTTTTATGAGAAGAAAACTTTTTATTTTCAACATTTTTAGAGGACATCCCTACACCCACCTTTCACTACTGAAATCACAAATACAACTCTATTTTTATCAAATAGGAAACTTTATGTCTTCTATCAATAGCAAAATTCAGCTTTGGGGTTCTCAGGTGTTCTCATGTTCTCGATTTTCTTTGCAAGCAATTTTTTTTTCTCCTTGAGGAATAGATTTCAAAGCATTTCATTAGAGTGCAGCACTTCACTTCTGCCACTGTATGGTGCTGCACCAGGCTGTAAATGCACGGCAGACCTTTGCGTGTCATGTGAAAAGTGTCATAGTAAATGAAGGTTGGTCTCCCTAACTCACAACGCAGGGAGAAGGAGAGGGAGCTGTTTCCCGAGATACAAGAATATGCTTCAGCTCCACTTCTCTACGGCAGAGACGGAAGACTGCAGGGAGTTTCTGCAGCCAGCACTGGGGCCGGTTCCTTCTCTCTCTCTGCTTCTCCACACGCTGGCATACTTTGTGTAATAAATTAGTGCAAGAGGTCCTCTGAAACACTGTAAGGTCACCTCGGTAGGGTTTTACAGCCACACTAAAAAGATGTAAGTGATAAGACAGAATAACCGTTGCTGTCAGAGCAGACGCTAAATCAACCCTGTGTTTCCAGGTCCATAGAGGCTCAGGAGGAAGTACCAAATACTGAAATACCAAAGTCTTTAGCTAAATTTCACTTTTCCTTTCCCTCAACTGGTCACCCCGCAGAAGGAGTAGTAATCCAGCATCATCAGCCAAAACATCAAAGCCAAACTCCATGTGAAGGATGACAGTAGGCTTTAGTTTTCATCAGTGATAGCAGGTTTCATGCAACAGGTGCTGGACAGTAATAAAGCTGGTTTGTTTGGGGTCTTTTTGTGAAAATAATAACACTAGTTTTATATTTCTCTGTATATAAAATGAGCCACAATTCAAGCTTGTAGAGTTGCTGCAAATGCAAAGCGCTCTTCAAGGGGAAACTCAGCTCATACTACTACTACTACTACTACTACTACTACTACTACTACTACTACTACTACTACTACTAATAATAATAATAATAATAATAATAATAAAAATACTAATAACAATAATAAAACAGTAGAAAGAAAGAGGAGTGCCAAGAAAGATATTAAAATTGATATTTTCAAAATTATTTCTTTTAAATAGCATATGATGTTAAGATAAAAAGGAAAAAAAAGGCTGCTATTCTAACAGTAACTCACCATATATAGCAGCAGTCACAGATCCCTTAAACACTTTCTCAAATGTTTTGCTTTCATCAAGGCATTGTTACTTAACAAAATAAATATGGCATATGTAGTCAATTTAGTATTTTTTTTACTTTTACAGGAATCATAAGTACAAGTGGGATGATTTTATTGTTCCTGATGCCTAGATTTTTCATCTTTCTTCCTCATTTGATTGGCATCTTGGTTATTTTTGCAGAAAAGTTATATTCTGACAAAATCATGCTCATAAAAAAGTGGATTTCTTTAGTTTTGTGTGATCAAATTTGAGTATTTAAAAAATATGTTAACCTGGGAGGCCCAGTGACAACCAATAATGTTTTCCTATATTTAAGGATACATGACTTACGTGTTTTCAATGTTTTTTTTGATATTTTGATATTATGAATACAAGTTAAGCAGGTCGGTATGAGTGCTTAATACTTTTATATTTTTGCCTGCTTTTCTAGTCACATGGAATCTATTTATTCTTTATAGTTGCACTGCTTGTAGGAGTTGATTAACTTCAGATATCCACAATGTCATTTTAAGGAAGGCTACGAGAGAGGAGGGAAATGAGGAGAGCAGAAGGCAAATGGCATTCTTATAGCCTGCTTTAAAGAAATTGCAAAAACCCACCTAAGGAATTTCTTTCATTCAACAAAAATACTTCTGCAGGACAACAAACATCAACACTTTTATTTCCAGCGTGTATTTAAAAATAAAACTATTGGCTCTGGTTTGAATGTCTACAGTTTAAAGATGGATTGAAGAAAATGTAGAATCAAAAATTTCTGGGTATTTCTAGATGTGGAAGACGTGAGAATGCTAAAAATTTTTTACTAAAGTTCTCTATCAATGTTAGGCTGGGTAATGCAATTGATTAAGAGCAGCATTCCATTTTTGAAGAACAATCTCTGTCTAAACTTAAAAAGTACTAGAAGTACTTTTTAAATCTGGGAAATTTCTAAATAAAGATTAATTAAAAACATAATCTAATATTATACTGTTCAATAGTGGTAGCTCCTTTTAATATTTAAGATGTAAAATATCTTTAGATTTTTAAGTAATGATTTAATTGTAGGTTTTCTTATTATTCTCACTATTTTTTCCTTAAAAGTCTTCCTTCTTCTATGTATCTTTGCTTTACTAACTTAACCACCTAAACTGATTAAATTTGTAGATGTACAATTCAAAAAAACCCAAAATTGTCAAGTATTTTTCCTCTTTTTTCTTCTGCAATGTATTTTTGCTTCTTCCTAGCAGAACTGTCATATTGCAATGCAGATGCCCCATCTTTTCATTTTAATGACAGTGATAATGAACAGATTATAAGGCAGAGAAATATTTTCTTATGTGTTCAATAAAATACTCTCTATCTTTAATCATTCAGGAAAAGAGTTTGAGTCATATTGCAGAAACACATAAAACAATAGTTTTGCAGTTTGGTGAAATTACAACCTGTGATATGGAAAGTCTCCTGGTTTTCTTTATACAACAATTGTACAAGAATACACAAAATTAAGTTAATTTTAGAATGTGTGACTATCCTAGGATTGTCCTAAATTGATTTTGTTCAGAGAAATTTGATCAGAGCTGGTGACAGGTAAGAAGATGGCTCAATCCTCACCCTCAATATTTTCAAGTCTGAAGTGCTTAAGTCTTCAGGTTTTACACCTGTACACTGGAGTAGATTTGCGGGGGTGTTGAATACCAAATTTAGTGGTTGAAGTTGATGTTTCAGTGAATGATGAGCATAGCTGAAAGGGCTTGAGATCTATATCCGTATTTCCATTGAATCCACGATGGAGACGGAAGAAACAAATAATCTTGTTGGACTTACTGAAGCACTTGTTTCCTTCCTCTGTGATTTCTTCTAAGGCTAAAACTGAGATATGGGAGATCAAGACAAGTACTTTTTGCTGTTATTTGGTGGTGGGATTTTGGTTTGGTTTTGTTGCATACCTCTCATCTAAGTAGGAATTGGAGAAGACAAAAATTGCACTTTTTAAATAATCCGGTTTTCTAAATCAGTCTAAAAATTCTTGGAGTTAAAATCCACTGAGATCTCCACATTCTTACAGTGTCTCCTGTTTGTCTGATCACAGAAGCAGTATAATTTATAAGTATTAAATTTACTTAGGTTGCAAGCAGAGAATTAAAATATTTTTTTAAAAGAACATATGAGCTGCAGTCCTAGGGGAAAACAGGGAGTATAATGCTTAAGGACCACCTTCCCTGCCATTCTACTGGTGGGCTTTTTTCCCCACACAAAACTGCTTTTATTTGTTGTTCACATGAGAAAATTTTTGTTGCTGAATTTTGTTGCATTTTTTTGCATTTAGTCATTCTTTCTCTACCTTTTTTTTTTTTCCTCTTCACCTTTTCAATTGGTATTCAGGTTTTCAACCTTTTTTTCTTGCTCCCTGTTTCCATCATTGCCAGAACTTTCCTCCTCCACTTGCACTGATGTTTGATTGGCTTTGACAGTCCTCACCACAAACATTTTTTCCTTCACTTCAAGGACAGCTCTGCTTGCTGCTCTCTTTTATATAACCCTACTGACCAACTCAGACAGCTGGCTTAGTTTCCTGCTGCTTCTGTGCGCACTCATTTTCTCTTTGTAATGAGAGCCACAGCAGTCCTCCCAAACACAAGAGGAGCAGAGCGTGCGTGGGGCTGGCTGACTTCGTATGAAGACCATCACTTTCTAGGAGCTTTGTCAAGATCCTACATTTTGGCCTTCCTTTGGAGCCTGGAATGTTGTCGTTTCTTTTCTCTCCCCTTGCTAGCAGGCTCTGACTTCGGGCACCGGACGCTCCCTGACTGCCCCGGAGAGGCAGTCAGAGGCAGCTCACAGCTGAACGGCATCGAGGAGATAAAGAAGCGAGAGGGGTCTCGGCTTGGGGTTCATAGGTTTATTCAGGGGAAGAACTCCAGAGGCCAAAAGACCTCACACAATGGAGGCACGGGACTTTATAGGCAGGGTAGCCGGGGTCTGAAGCATAATATGAACAAACCAATCGGAAAGGTATGGGGAGGGGCGAGCGTACAGGAGACCAATAAGGTAGAAGCTTCTAAAACAGGACCATACAAGGAAATTCAAAAGGATTACAGCAGGTAGGATGGAGACAAGGGGCTGATAACTTAACACAAGGCTCTACTAGGAACCAAAACCAGGTCACCACACTGGAACAGATTTCTTATTTGATTTAAGAACAATCTATAAAATCACTGTCATAAATTTGAGATAGGAATTCACAAAAAAATTTTGGTTGTGTATTCAAAAGACCCAAGTAGTAACTGTCAAATCTGGCTGCCTGTTTAGTCTCCTGAAACCACAGGAATGCATTTCAGGGGAATATTTTCAACAGAAAATCAATAAGTCAACAGAAACTGTGAAAACCAAGTGTTCAGGAGAAATTGTATTCCTAAATATGTAGAGGCTTAAATCTACTCATGAATCATATGCTGTATATATTGGTTCTGAACTGATTTCTTTGTACAGTTATTTCTTCTGAGTTCTCGAGAGACTAGTGTCAAAATAAGATATTTAAAATTCATTATGCTGAACACAATCATAATGATATTTTTTGATCTAGAAATAATAGTTCTTCCTCTCCCAAATCTATTCTTTTGAATCCCAATTTACATATTTGTATGAAAAAAATGTATTGGGCCAGTCACTAATTAGTAAAATTACACTAAGACTTGATATTTATTAAGTTTGATTTTTATTTGTATCTGGTGTTCTAATTTAGTGCTTTGTGTTAAAATAAACTAGTTATATGTATATCATAAAGGTATCCATACTGGTGGTAGTAGAAGGTGCTTAATGGCCTACTCTGTCTAGTTGATCAGATCTATGTTGTCTTGGACATATCCAAAAGTCTGTGAAAGGATTAAATTAGTCTATTCATGGGATAACAGCACAATATAGGGCTCCTTTATTCATTCTGCACTCAGAAAATGGGACTTAAAGTGAGTAGGTATGAAAATAATAAAAATGGTTATTAAAAATACTTTGATTTTACCAATGTATCAGATCAATCATAAAAGTGACTTTTGACTTAACTCTGTTCTTTTTCTTTATCTACTCAGTGGCTTTGTTCTTGTCATGGAAAAAAAAGTTTGCTGTAGAGCTGGATGCGATTCTGTGTGCCCGACACCTTTCTAATTGCGGAAAACAGGATACAGCACCATAGAAGGTGAAGTTTTGGTTAACCTCTATTTTGCAAGGTTATTCGAAGTCTAGTCACATTAAATATAAGTTAAAGGAGTGCAGACAAGGAGTGCTAAGACTTTGAAAACCTGTCAATGAAGTTTACCTAGATTTGCAGTCAGATGAATTCATTCCAAGTATATGCTACAATGAAAAAATATAATGAAAGGATGTAAATGAAGCAAAATAAAATTAACTAATGTGTCAAGCAAAAGTAATACTTGGTATTGTCATCTTTTGCTATCCATACATTTTGTTTTCAATAGCAACAGCAACCCAGGCAACTTTTATATGAGACACAAACCTGGTCCAATAGGTGTGAGATCTGATATATATTACTGTATTACCTCTGTCTATTGCTCTTATTCAAGGGGACTGTGGAGATGGGCTCATAATGGGGGAGAATAAAAAAAAGGATATCTGGTTTTGGTTTTGGAGAAGTGCTTTTACCGTTAAGAAAAATCAATAAGTGGATTGGCTGCATTAAGTATAGATTATTGTTTTTTCCTGTAATGTATCTAACGCATATCATTACCAAAGTAATCACATTATTATCTGCCTCCACCTTCCTACTTTCTTGGCCAGATGTTTACCCATAACTATTTATAATGGTAAGCTGGGGCTTTTTTCCCCTTCTTCTTCAAAATTGCTCCACATTTCATTTCTTCCCAATTCCTTTATTAGTTGTTTGAACTACTCGTTACCTCTGAATTCAAAATAAGTGTTTTCTCCCTCCTCCTTTCTGTTTTGATCATATTTGTCTAAACCAAACCTATCATTACCTTGAAATCTGTCTTCTCTGTTTCGTATTCTCTTATAATGCCATCTCATCTTAGATATATTATCACATACAATACCATGTAATAGAAGAGAGAGAGAGAGAGAGGGAGAGAGAGAGAGAAAGAGAGAGAAATTTCCTTCAGCATAGCAGACTTCAAATGTATGAAGGGTCTCACAGTTAACAGGGTTAGCAAAGCAATACTCTAATGTCCAGAAAAATCAAAGTGAAGGAAACTTTTAGAAATGTGCAAAAAGGACTGAACAAATAAGAAAAAAATTAACGTGGTCACAGGAAATTGATAAGTGGGATTAAAGAAGAAAAGAAAACAAGAAAAAGAGAACTCTTAGAAGTGCAAGTAGCAATTAGAGCTTGGGAATGTTTTAGTGGTGAAATCAACCCAGGAGCATTTACATCAAATGAGAAATTAGGATACACCCTTCATATTAATTCAAAATCATAGCCCATGGTCTCCAGCCAATTGGAAGCCCTTTTTAGGACTAGATTTGTTCCAAAGCTCAGGAAGTAAATTGATATTTATTTTTCCCAATTAGTTGTTAACAGTTGCAAACTAAATCCAAGTAGTCAGAGATATGAATCACTGCTAATAATTCTGTATGGATTGTGATGCAAGCACAGACATTGTGCTTTGTAAGGGCTACATTGTCTAACAGAGATCTGAATTTTGGCAAACAAACCCCCATAAGCTCAACTGGAGTTGCTTTTGCAGCTGGTATTATTTGACCATTACACATTGTGGGGGTCTTAACCTTGAAAGCTGCAAATAAATTAACCTTGGAAACATGTGTTGAACAGCCTTTTTGCCAGGCTTGAGACTATTCAGCATACAGATGGGTCTTAAACAAACCTCTAAAAACATCTTTGTTTTCCTGCCTGTAACACGGTGGTTGCAAATCTTACAAAGACGTTGTAGGTTGGAGTCATTTCTCACAACACAGACATCGCTAATATAGTGTTGCGTTAGGCTGATGTAGGGTGATCCTGCAAAATTCTCAGCTGATGCAACTAGCATAACTCCACTGAATTCCATGAGCACAGACTAAAATACAGCTTCAGATAGTCAGAATCAAAACTGATGCAGAAAAGCCATAGTGCAATCCTGAAAATATCATTAGTGCTGCATGCTGCAACACTGACATATAGTGCTTCTAGACTGTATACATGTGGATTTATTTTACTTATAAAATACCTGAATTTGTTGAATAAAAGACAAGCAATATAATTATTAATATTGTGCATATCTGAAATGTAAAAATATTTTTATCTATAATTCATAGAGAAAGGGTCTCACAAAGAATCCCATTTAAACGAGAAAACAAGTAATTCCCAAATCCAGGAATGGAAAGAAGACAGGTTTTTGTAAAGCAGTATTTTGTACTTAAATATCCCAATGTCAAACTCATTTAACTTGACTAGAAAACATGAAGAACAAGTGCAAAAGATGCTGGTTTAGGCAGAGACAAAAAGAGATCACAATGAAATTTTAGTGTTATTGGTGTCAGAGGGGTTTTCCTGTTAATGACAAAAATATTCACTGGGTCTCTCCTCAGTCGTAGATTTCAGAAGGTTGCTTTCCTGTTCTGCTTTCTTTGAATTTTCACCACCTGAGAAATTTCATTTTTAAATTTGCCTCAGCTGTCAACAGAATTTGAATTGAGTCTCATGCAAATACCTAGGTTTGCCTGGTTTATTCCAGTTTGTATGCTATTTCTGCACAAAGAGTATGTTAGCCAAAACATGGGGAGTAATGAAACAAACTAGTAATAGGGACTGCATAGGATAGCCCTAGGTCCCTGGTTTGGCTGCATTGACTCTGAGTGTCAACACTGCCTCTTTTGTAATGTGACCCAGATCTACCTTGTGAGGTCTCCATACAGTAAAAGAATAATGCTTGAGAGAAGGTAAATTTTCAGCTTTCAATAAACTTTCAATATATGAAAAATCATGGACTGAATTATAAATTAAAATTGGAAACCATACCAGCTAGTAAAGAACCAGAGATTATGAAATATTTTGGGTATTACTTAAAGTGGGCATATTGCTGAAAAAAATTCAGCATCTATCATCATCTGGGACCAATTGTGTGGGCTCCATTGGATTTCATATTTTTTACTATATTTTACTTACATATACATATATAGATAAACATTTAAAGTGTTTAGCACTGAACCTGTTTAACAAAAAAAAAAAATTCACATACTAAGAACTGTGAAGAAGTCCAGAGCAAACACAATGAACATCTCTAAGCACAACAGGACAGGAAAAATTTAGTGCTGAATGAAACATGATATATTCCATTAATCACACAGTCCATTAAATAACAAAGTATGGTTGTTAGCTTGAAATATTTTACCAGTAAACATGCAGAAAAGTATTGTTTATATAAAAAAGTACACCTATGGATGACATCATAACAGCTTCTGAATAAATTCACTATTAAACAGCTCTACACCATATTCATACTGGAAATGAGCTGTAAGGTGCCTTTTTATTTAATCATGAAATTAAGGTCTGAGACTTTCTGTCTAATGGCCTTGCCTCCCTCAAAAAGAACAGGAGAAGCGTGTGGGATGAAGAACCTACATACGTCTGAATAAAAGAGAGTATTGTACAGAAATTAACTTTTTCTCACAGCCAATATTACAGCAATGACCAAAACCAACAATAACCAAGCAGGTGTATATTATTACAGGATTTCAATTATCATTAGTTAAGGAAACTTGTAGAATAATTATATATGTATATATATAATATTGAGAAGAATAAAAATTAGATTTCAGAATGTACCAAACCACTCCAGAGGGGAAGACAAACCAATCCTAAAGGAGGACCCAGCACCCCTCCCATCCCCTAACCCATCCCACCCCAGCTCTAAAAGACGAACCAAATTCATCCAAAAATGTGTCCAAAGGGGGAACAATACAATAACAGGCAGTGTCTCACTGCAAAGAAGTCACTGGAGTCACTCAAACATTCCTGGAGAGAACCCAAGCTGCTGCAGAAAGCTTTTGCATGTTTCAATCTGTGCAGGAAAGAAAAAGAAAGTGAAGCTTGGGAAGTTCTCAGAGACAAATGCTCAATTTTGGATAAAAAATTAAGTCCTTTTACTATTCTAGGGACATAAAACGATATAAGACACCACCACATCAAGCATCCAGATGATATTTTCTGTTCTTTCAGGTCAATTTTATTTTTTCACTAATTATTCCCTTCTAACCAGGCTGCCTTTCTGGCTAATCACATCTCATTTGCACTCCAGGGTTTCACCATTTTATAGGTCAGAATTATTGGAAGTTAGTTTTCTTGTCTGTCTGATGTGGCAGTCCTGTTTGCTTATAGCACTTGTCTTCCACTCGTGAGCAGTGTCTTTCTGCCAGAGGGCTGAAGGGATGTTTTTTTTTTATCTACCTAGGAAAATATCATTAGTAGAGCTCTGTCATAATATGTACTAAAATAACCATGAAAATGTTCAATTAATATACAAATGAAGAAGTTTTATTTCACCTTGATCATATGTATTGGGTCTGGCTGAGATAAGTTCATTTCCCCTACAGCAGCCCTCACCTTGCTGTACTTTGCATTGGTGGCTAGGGTGTTGGTAATACTACCACGTCATATATTAAATATCTTTCATAATGACTCAGTTGTTCTCAATTTTCAGCATCCAGCATTAAAATACTTTCTACGAGTGTTAGTTGACACATGTGATAGGTAGGTGCCTGTTTAAATGGATCCACAGAACTTAGTCTGCTTTTCCCTGAGCATCTCTGGGGACAGGAGTTTGAAGTCAGTTTTAATATTGCAACTTTGTTTTCCTTAAAGTAGGAGAATTTATATGGGGTAGGCAACTGCAAATCTGGCATGTACTCCTCAAGCTTTTTAATCAAGGAACCAGGCTAACAATATTTTCAGACAGGGATGATCTTTGTATTTCAACTCAAGGTTCAACAGACAAACCATGATTTAGACATTATCTTTTTTTGCAACAAAAGGCATTCCCTTACTGTATCAGAAACAACTCCTGAAATGCATTAATCAGGCCTTAAATAACATGGAAGAAAGTTGATAATTTATGTTTATTTCAGATTGGCACATTGTTATTTTATTTAGCATATGGGAACCATCAAGCACTGCCAAAGGACCTCACACTGAAGGGTGAGTTTCAAAAATGACTCTCATACCTGCCTGAGTTTTTGTAAGAGATAGCTTTCAGAGTGTTTATACAGGGATCATTAGACACACTTCATGCAAATCTTGCATGAATCTTTGAATAAGAAACACTCAAAAGTCATAATGTGTGAAATATTTAATAAAGACACATTGCTATAATATGTATGAAATTATGATTTATGCAAAACCACTGCTTTCAGTGGTAGCAAATGACAAAGAAACAAAGACAAATTTTGCATCTGCTTGGAAGGATTTTAGAACATTAACTGCAGAATAAAGAACACATATACACCAAAGGATGTGCAATTTAAGATCTATATTTTCCCACTGAACAGGAGGTGGAAGGGTAGTGATATGCCAGATTAGGCCTGTGCTCTGGGAGGTATGAGGTTTGTATGAGTCACACACTTTTCTATGTACAGGGCATGCTTGAACTGAGCACCAAAGGAGAGGACAGAAGGAGCTGGGACAATCAGGGACCGTAGACCATGAAGTATACCTTGAAGCAAAAGCAAGCCATAAGGTCAAAAACTCTGTTTGAATATGCAAAAAGAAAGTGAAGACACAACAAGTAAAACTACTCAGACATAAAGATGTACTGAAAAGTAAGAGTTTACAGAAAATAGGTTATGCAAAACAATCCACAACTGTTCTGTTTTCCTGTCTGTGCTTGTGCCTATTAAAAAATGCTTCAAATGACCTGTGCTTAATAAGAAAGCCAAAAACAAGTAAAAGTGAGCATCTTCCAAGGCAAAAATTGGCTTCTGGCACATACATGAGTAATCTTGGACTGTCTGGGTCCACTGTTATTTCCCCATATTCTCCTAATTCTTGATGTGGCTGGTTAGCAAGATTTAACAATCTTGATTTCTTCAAGGAGAAAATATTGCTAAAGGTATGTTTCCAAGAGCGGATCTTATTGCCCTGTTGTTTAGCGTCAGTGGTTGTCCTTTTAGTGCTGTGGCTACATGACTGTACAAGTGGTCCTTGTAAAATGAGAGCCTGGTGAGAGAAAGGCATAAATGAACCATTTTTTCATCTAACAGCATTTTGTGGGGCACATGAATGCAGCTAGTCAAACAGTGACAGTGCTTGTGCCCTTCCTGTGCTCTGATTTAGCACTGGAGGAGGCAAATGTAAAATCAGTGAGTACAGAAGCCAGGGGATATAAGACAAAATGAGGATGGAGTTGGTTTTGTGCAAACCAGGTTGCTTTGTGAGATTTAGCTCAGCAGTTCCAAGATGGTTTGAACTAGGTTGCTTTGAAGGCCAGCTGGGATGAGGATTTCTAGCTGTACCAGATGACAGCTCTAATTATGCTTCACACCAAGGCCATGTGGCTATTCAGGAATGTGTTTTTCAAGACAGTGTGAAGGAACAGGCAGTGAAACTCCAGGTTTAATCAATAAAATTGTTTAAATACATCAGAGCATGCTAGTAAGTCAGGATGACCTACCAAAACATGAGCCTGAGTCAACCTACAGTATGTAGTGCAAAATCTCAGTGATTTCTGTTAGAGTGATTTCTTAGTATTTCTGAAAGACACTTCGAATATCTAAATCTCTCTCTGAATATCTAGCTCATACAATTCCTTTCAGGGGAACAAAATTTAGAAGGTCATGTTAAAAAAGGCAGAAAAGGACTGAAGACCTCTCTTGTCAATAAAGAAAGATTTTGTAACTTACATATTGTTTATCTACCTTTACAGATGCATATTTTTTTTTCTAACATTAGCCAAATTACCAAATTATGCATGGTAAGTATCACCCATACCTAATTGACCTGTGCTTGCAGAGATCTTTAGTCTAATTAGGAGGTTACACTTCAGTGGTCACTTGTGCAGTGCTAGACTCCAATTATAAATCAGGAATACAGGAATAAGCACAGAGGTAAAAATTGCATGGGACAGTCATAATTTGATCGTGCACAAAAGTTCAGAGCAGCACAGTTATAGATTCCATGTAAAAACAGATAACCAGGACAGACTAGATGTGAGACTGATCTTCCAGGAATCACTTTCCTTGACACAGAAGGCAGTACCGTAGAAGCTTGCATGTTATCAGAGTAATGACTACCTATAGACATCTGGCATCTAAGGTACCTGACTTCTATTCCTACGCAATGGTTGTAATCTCTCTGGCCCATTTGTCTTGTGCCTCTTGAAGCAAAAGCATGCATGTAAAAGAGCCTTGGTGGGCTTTGTTCTGCGTACACTTTTCCATGCTTTTCACTAATTTGTGAGTTTAGCATCTTTTATTGTCTATCATATGGGAGATATGAACTTTGTGGGACTGGGATTTGAGACATTAAACCTGAAAAGGGATTTCTTCCTGTTCTCATCAGCTGAGAAGAAAAAATATTCTATTTTGTCCTATGTTGCAGAAAACAACACATTTCACAGCAAATGATTTTCATTGTTTTTGACATCTTTGCTATGCTTTTTTCAATTAAAGTTTTTTTCCTAAGCATTCTTCCACAAGATGTTTATTCATTAACATGATGTCCTAATAAAATCAAAATTCTGTAAATTATTCTTGAAATAACATCCAAAATAATAATAAAAAGGTCTGTATAGGTGTTGATCATAAGGCTTAGCTTATTCGAAAAGAAAAACAGTGATTTCATTTGTACAAGTAAATACTACTATTAAGTATTTAACTATGCAAGCATCTATGGCTAGTAATTACTGTTGTTTAAATAAGGACAGATTACTTTCCTAAGAACAAATTTTTGCTATTTATTTCACCAATGTTTTTCAATAAAGTATAATGTACTGGCATCTACAATTAAGAACAAAGAGAACTGATTTGTCATAATAATCCTAATTTAGAGGTGATTCAACAAAAATGTTTGTCTTATTAACACAAAAAGAAAAATCTCCCCAACAAAAAGATTAATTTTTTTTCACTAGAATTATTATTTTTTCATAATGAGAAGTGTTCTTGGAAAATGAGTATTTAATATATAACCAATTAGTAAAACCATTAAGCCAATTACCAAACACAATTTCTGTGTTAAATGTTAATTAAATTCAGAGGTATTTTTAATAGGATTAATATGGAGAAAACAAATTTTTAAAAAGGCAATTTAACGTCAGTATAATCTATTAATCAAGAACAGTGTTTGGTTTTCATAGACATTTATAGCA
Organism: Edolisoma coerulescens; assembly: GCA_013397115.1. NCBI lineage: Eukaryota > Metazoa > Chordata > Aves > Passeriformes > Campephagidae > Edolisoma > Edolisoma coerulescens. The sequence continues at coordinate 366,786 of VWZW01002521.1, read as the reverse complement.
ATATTTACAGTAATGGTTCATTTAACATATAGAAGTTCAATTCATATCCGAAGTGCTTGAAAATTCAGTTAAGTCTTTTGTTTGTGTAGTTGAACATAACTGAAATATGCAAATGCTTTAATGCAAATGCTAAAAGTAAAATATCAGCAATACTCCTTTGATCCTAACAGAAGTGCTGAATTAAGCCTGACCCTGTATTGATGTACACTTTATGACACTCTTTGAATAAATATGCATCTTAAAATATTCAGTAGCAAAGAACTAAAGATCTTCAAGATACTGAAAACAGGAAACATAAAAATGTAGCACCAGGGAACTCAGTCTCTTCTCTTTTTTTTTATCTCCTTAGTAGCCATGGGGGCTTAAAGAAGATATAACTCAAAATATTCATTTTATTTCAACAGTGTGTAAAATTTGATTCATTATCCAATATTTCTATTCTAAATAAATTAATGACCACAATGTGTCTTAATGTATTGGAAATTCCAAAATTATCTTAGTTCCTTGAAAATGAAATTAAAAGTATTTTGAACTGGTCTCTCTCATAATCTGATAAAATTTAATCTGAAAGTTACTGTGAGGTGGTATAGTGGTGTGAGAAATTAGTTCATGTTTGACAGAAATTCTCTTTACTGAGAGGTTTGAAGGTAAAACTTTAATTGGACAAAGAGGCAGTTTTGGTTGGGGATGTTGGCATTTTGTAATAAATAAATGAGCTTTGTAACTGATAAACTTTAGTTATCTTGCAAGATTATTCATAGGGAGAAATAATTTGTAATTTTTACCAAAAACTAAACTGGCCAAGCTAGTTCCAGTATATCATTATGCTTCTCATAGTAAAACTGTCCCTTTATTCTTTTGAAAGCAAAATACCTGGCATACTTGCTGTTCTTTGGAAAGAATCTCTTTTGCTTGCTGTGACATTGCCTTAGCACAGCTTCTCTGGGGAGCACAGAATTTCCAGTTGATTTGCAATATCTCCCTCTATGTAACTGTGGTTAAACAGCTGAGGTACAGTCAAAAGTGGCAAAGCATCCCTCCATAGCAGGTATTATCTTCAAGCATACTTTGAGCTGCTGAGGGCCTTTTGTCTCCTTCAATTGAGATATTCTCACTAAAACTCTTAAAGGACTCATCAACAACTCTGTTAGGTACAGCAGAAAGAGGAGACCTTACCACAGAAAAGCAGCAGATCCAACGACATAAAGTCCCAGCTTTTGAAATAGTCAGTAAAAAGTGCTTAGACATTACTATTCATCTGTGAGATGCAGTTGAGACACTGGGGCAGGCGTGAAAGAAGAGCATGGCAGAGCAAGGTGTCCAGGACCACAGCCAGTTCCACAGTTACTTTGGAAACAGGTCTAGAGCTTTCTTCTTGCCACCATTCTGTTAGTTCTCCTAAGTTAGAGACTCACTAAAGAGCAAATACTAAAAATTAATAGCACCCACTGCTAAAAAAAACAGTAATCAGCTTCCTATTTTTAAATTAGATTGCAAACATCGAGGATAAGTTTACAATTTTGGGTATTATATGCCCAGTTTTTAACACAGAAGAAAAATCCCCTAGTTTGGATACAGTCATCACATCAAACATAATTTGAATAATAAATAATTTGTCCCAGTTTAGGTCTAGTGACGACATGGTAGAAGGCTACTGTGACCTACTGCATTCTTGCTTTGTGTAGCTTTGTGATGTGTTTCCATAAGAAAAGAAGGATGACTGGATTGAGGGTGGAGGGGTACAGTGCAGAGGAAGGGAAATTGCTGATCTCCTTGGGGAAAACAGACCATGCTGACATGAGGAAGTGAAGGACATAGAGGGCAAAGAGAGAGAGAAAGAGGGAGAGAGGAAGTCCTAAGAAACTGCAGATGGAGTGTAATAGCAAGTAGAAGGTGCAGCCAGTGTGGCCTCAAAGGATGGGTGAAAAGAGCAAGCAATTTTCAGAGGTCCATGTGGGAATGAGAAGTGTGTTGCAAAGTAGAAAGTTCCTGCATGCAGTAACATGTGGGCAGGAGGAAGGTTATGTTTGGACCCTTTTTTTCCTGTACTCAGCCTGCCCTCGTGTCTTGTTTTTTTCATGTAGAATGTTAAATATACACATTAAATCTGTTTTGGTTTCCTATAATCAAACTTTCTCAGTATCAAAGTTTGGATTTAGAAGTTATTTAGCTTTGTCTGTGAAGATATGGTAGATAAAGACCTAGAAAAACTCGCCCTAGAACTCTGTTTGGGCAGTGGTCTAGTCAGAATCACCTAGAGATTAATTTACTGAAGAAGAATTAGATGGGCTGACAGAGATATTCGTTTCTTGGCCAAATTTATGAGACACTAATGAAGAAGGTTACCTGAAAATCTTATTTAGTTAAATTAGCATCTGATAGACCAAGTTGCTGAAAGAAACGGGATGTGCAAATTAGTGGTGAACTGACGTGGTTACAAAGGCCTTCAGCATATCTAGGAGAAATACTGTAGGGATGGGTATCATCCCAATACTCATCCCAATCATCAAATACTATGGAACAGGTATTAGCTGATGAAAATGTGAATCAATGAAAAAGTTTTCTGAGAATCACCCTAAATAGGTGTGACCTTCCAGATGTAGTCTTCATGCAGATCAATATTTAAATGCAAACTTCCACGGTGAGGAAGTGAGACTTGGCAGAATGGGTGGTGTGAAAACATTATGCAAAATGCTGACCAAACCAAGAAGGGGCTCAGTCCTTACATCCCTTCCTTCCATCATGGATAAACCATTATGAATAATGGGCAAACTTCATAATTTACTCCATGAAAAACGTATTTCTATAAACTTAAGGCAGATAACTCATGGCATCAATGAACTTCTCTTTTTGGTGGGAAAAACAGGATGTTGGCTCTCCCATAGTAATCCTGAATTTATGTTTTAAAATCTCTCAGCAGTAATCTCTCTGTTGTGTCTTTCTCTCATACCTTTGCAATTTTCTCCATCTGGTGTCACCTTGTGGCTCAAGGTCTTCAGCTTACCTGAGCTCTTCCATGAAATTCATGTCTTTGGCTTTGTGTAGGAGAGGCTGTGGTGATGCACATCTGGTACTACAAAAAGGGACAAGCACACCAAGAGCAGACTCACACTCTGCTTTTTCCTCTTACAGAGGGGTTTACATCCAGCACACCTTTTCCAATACCCTCACAAGGCAAACACACTCTTCACATGTCAAGAGAGAAGTAAATTAAGAGGTCTAATTAATGAGGACCCTACACAGATAACAACAGATTAAGCCACCTGTGATTGTCTGCAGTTACCAAAACATCACCGAATGTAAAGCTTCAACATACTTGGTTTTTTTCCACTGGGCAGTTTTCCAGCCACTCTGCCCCTTTCCTATAGCTCTGCATGGGCTTGTTGCAGTCAAAGTGTAGTGCCTAGAACTTTGTCTTGTTGAACCTCATGCCAGTGTTCATGGCCCATTGATCCAGCCTGTCCAGGTCTTTCTCCAGATCTTTCTGCCCTCCAGATGGACAGTCCGATCCAACCTGGTGTTCTCTATGAATTTGTTAATGGTAGACTCAGTCCCCTCATCCAGATTAAAGATATTAAACAGGATTGGGCCCAACACTGATGCCTGGGGATGCAGCACTACTTATCTACACTCTCTGGGCCCAGCTCTTAACCCAGCCAAGCGTGCACCTATCCAGGCCATGGGCTGCCAGGTTTTCCAGGAGATTGCTGTCGGAGACAGTGTCAGAAGCTTTGCTGAAGTCCAGATAGACAACATCCACAGGCTTTCCCTCACCCTCTAGGTGAGTCATCTAGCCACAAAAGGAGATCAGGTTGGTCAGGCAGGACCTGCCTTTGGTTTATGTGTGCTGCCTGGGCCTGATCTGCTAGCTGTCCTGTAGGTGTTGTGTGATCACACTCGAGATGATCTGCTCCATAACCCTGCCAGGCACCGAGGTCAGGCTGACAGGCCCTTACCTCCCTAGGTCTTCCTTCCAGCCCTTCTTGTGAATGGGTGTCACATCGGTCAATCTCCAGTTGTCTAGGACCTCCCAAGTTAGCCAGGACTGATGATAAATGATGGAGAAAAGCTTGGTGAGCTCTTCTGCCAGCTCCCTCATCAACCTAGGACAGATTGCATCTGGTGCCATAGACTTGTGAGCATCTAAGTGGCTTGGCAGGTCACTAACTACTTCTTCCTGGATTTTAAGGCGTTTGTTCTACTCCCTGTCCCCATCCACCAGCTCAGGAGCCCAGTTATCCTGAGGATAATCTGCCTTACTGTTGGAGGCTAAGGCAAAAAAAGTGTTAGGTACCTCAGCCTTTTCCTCATCTTTGGTGAGTATAATCCCCTTCTTGTCCAATAAAGAATGCAGGTTTTCCTTGTCCCTCCTTTAGTTATTATGTATTTATAAAAACATTTTTATTATCCTTCACAACAGTGCCCAGATTAAATTCTGAGCTCTCACCTCTCCTAATTTTCTTTCTGCATGACCTACAACATCCTTAAACACTTCCGGAGCTCCCCCCTCATAAGGGACAGTGGCAGTTATTTTTCATTCCTCACTGATCATACATACAGGATTTATGGCATGTGCTGTGTCTGCTGGTGTTTATTTAGTGCAGTAACATCTAGTCATCTAGCTGCATTTCCCTTGAGTATGATCTTCCTGTTCTTTCTTAGGCAAAAAGAAGTGCCCATCTGCTGCTGTCTGTTCAATGGAACAGAAAGAAGCATATGGGCTCTCCCCCAGTGTGGCTGAATAAAAAGCATCCATCTCTAGGGCTGCTGCTCCAATATCTTCTATAAACATTAAATTCAAATATAGACATGTTTTAATACAGCTTTCTCAGCTGTTTGTATTTCTGACTTTCCATTACATTGGTGGAGGTTTTACATTAAATATTCTTCTCCCTATTTTTTCCTTTGGTAGTTTAGCCTTGTAAGAATCACGTGTGATGCACACAGAAAAGATTACAGCATTCCCCAAAGAGTTCTCCTTTCTGTAGCATGCATATTTCAACAAAGCATACACAAATGGGAATGTTTTGCAGTAAGTGCTGAAAATATGGCTACAAATAACTTGGGGAATGCAAAACTAATAAGATAGGTCTGTCTGTTTATTTGTTTGTGACTTCTTTTGCAATTTAGAGAGATGCCTTAGATTTAAATACTCCAGTAGTAGGTTATAACCTAGTGGATAGAGGCAGGTATCGATCTCTGGATATGCCTACAAGATCTACTTTTATGGAAGAGAAATAAGTCTCATCAGAGGTGCTGGCTTCTAAAGAGATGATATATAGTTGCACTCAAGAATAATTAGCGAGGAATAGCCTAGGCATGTCTTAAGAGCAGGATCCATAACAGGATCCAACCACAGACTCCTGGGGTTTATTTTAGGCTATATTGTTGAATTCAAATGCAACATGTAGGTAAAATGGTAAGAAATACGTATTTATTAGGAATTTTAAAAGGTTTGTATTATGTCATGAGATTTAACAACGCGTAATTTAATAGTATAGGTTTAGGCAGCCCCCTTGACTTTGCAAGGGGTTCTTCCATTTGAGAAAGCTTGTCAATTCACTTTGAATTTCATTCATCTTACAGGTACTGCTCAAAGGACCTCTTCAACAGTAGTACAGTAATGCAGGCAAAGAAAGGAGAAAACAGTAAGATTTCCCACTGTACTGCTGGAAAAGTATGATCTATTTGTCATTAGGGAAACTTGGTGGGATGAATCACATGGTGGGAGTGCTGCAATCAATGGCTACAAACTGTTTAGGAGGGACAGGCAGGGAAAGAAAGGGGGGATTGTCCTCTAAATTTAAAAAGAAAAGTAAATAAAGGATTGACTACACAGTGCTGTTTATGAAAAACAGCAATGCACATGTTGAGAATTTATGTGTGAATATTAGAGACCAAGATGACAAAGGAATCATTGTGGTCCGTGTTTACTACAGGCCACTCGATCAAGGGGAGCTTGTTGATGAAGAGCTACAGGAGGCATCATGCTCACACGGTATAATCCTGCTGAGGGGCTTCAATCGCCCTGACATCTGGGAAAGCAGTGCAGCAAACAGCAAGCAGTGTAGGATAATCTTAGACTGCATTGAAGATAACCCACCCAAACCCCCAGATCTCTACCTGCAGGGCTGCTCTGTTGCCCCTCTTCCCCCAGTTTGTATGTACAAGCAGGACCATCATTTCCTAGGTGCAGAAAATGTCAGTTTCTATCATTAAATTTCATATGATTGTTGATTGCCCAGCTCCCTATTGTATCCAGATCTCTCTGTAAGGCCTCTCTACCCTTCCATGTCACCTGTCCTTGCCTCCAATGTCCATATATGTTCTTTTTCCTGCTCAGCCAAGCCGCTCTTCTTGCTTGTTTTCCAGCATTGTGGAATTTCCTGCTTCTGTAGCCTTTACAGACATCTCTGAAAAAGTGACCAGAATTCATGGACAACAATGTAGCAGTGCGAAAGTCCTAAAATCCACCTCCCAGTTATAGCGAGTTCCCACAGCCCCCTGCAACCCCATTAGTTGTGTGTATTCCCCTCCTAGTTTTATGTATCACCCTATGTTTATGTATTTCCCCTGTTCCATATGCATTGTGTTTAGAAGGTTCCCCTTTCCTTAGTACCCCATTGGCTGTCTTTATTAATTCCTCCTCTGTTCTATCCCCATTGGCTGTTCCTCTGTCGATTCGTCCCATGTTCCCTTTCCCTATTGGGTTATACCCTTCACGCTGCCTCCCTTTGTCCCAGTATAAAAATGCTTGTTCTTCCCTGGTTCCTCGTCTTTCCTGCCTCTGACCCTCTAGGGCAATAAACCTGTGGAGCCCAAGCAGCAGACCCCTCTCTCTTCCTTTTCCCCTGCTGGCGCACCTCACCACCAGCCTGGGGGAAGTCCTCTCGGGTGAGGAAGCTGCGTCCTCGACCGCTTTTGTGTGGCGAGGGCACAGGAGGCAGACCTCTGGGCTTCCTTCATCTGGGCTCCCATGCCCCTCAAGCAGCTGACCTGGCAAGCTGCAGAGGGCATTCCAGTGGCTGGCTGTGCAGCCACGGAGCAATACCTTCAAAGGCAGATTCTCAGCGGACTTCACTAAGTAATTCTTTCATCAGCCTGAAGTCTGCTCTCCCTATATCCAGGGTTGAAGTTTTTCTCCTATTGCCAACAACTTGAAATTCATCTGTTTCATGGTCACAGTGACCAAGACAGCCACCAACCACCATTTCGCCTACAATTTCCTCTGTTTGCAAAAAACAAATCTAGGAGGGTGCCCTTCTTACTCAGCTCCCTTAGCACCTGCAATGTGCATCAGAAATTTCCAGGAGCTGATTGTGTCCCCTGTATGACACTCCCAGTTGATGGCTGGGAAGTTAAAATCACCTGTAAGGACAACCAAGGATGGTATAGAGATATCCTTTAATTCTTTGTAGAACAATTTATCAGCATCATTATCCTGGCTGGGCAGGAGATAGAACACTCCCACAACAACATCTGCTCTATTTACTTTCCCCCTTGTTCTTATCCAGAGGTACACAACTGTGTCGTTGCCAACTGGAAATGCCACAAAATCCAAACCCTCCCTTAGGTAGTGACACCCTCTAACCTCTTTTTCCCTGCCTATCCCACCTGAAGAGCCTACAACCGTTCATCATGGCACACCAGTCACAGCCTCCCACCAGGTTTTGCTTACGGTTATGGTGTTGTGACTCTGGGGCTGTCAACACACATGGGAAAAAATCAGGTAGATTTTGACAGATCTCTTGAACAATCTTTGCCAATACCTGGGGCAAATCTTCTTTCATTTCTACATCAGATGGTGAGATCATGGCTTCAGTTTCAATGGGCCTTCTTAGCAATAACAGGGTCATGAGATAACTAACAATATTTGTAATCAGAGCTGTGTATGCAGTGTTAGGTGTGTACACTTTTCGTGTGTGCATCTCATTTTTTAACGAGCAGTGCAAATGTCTATGGATTTTTAGTGTTCACATAGAACGTGAGCAGAGGAAGCTTATAATTCAGTCATAATAATACTCAAGTTTAAGCCAGCTACAGAGAAATTGGTGTGTGCTTCTAATACAGAGCATGCATCAACAGTATTATAAGGATGGAAAGGGCAGCTAGCCCTGCCTGGTGGGATAAATAATTAATGAAAATAGAAATCTACTTAGATATAAAAGGCATCCTGCTGAACATGGAACAAGGCAATAAGACTGGGAACAGCTCCAAAGTGGAAGAGGGTGTATCCCTGAGAAGGACTGAAAACCACTTCTGCCTGATTTGAAAGAGGATGAAGTTGTTTTCTTTTGTTTGTGTTTAAAAAATGAAACGAGTATAAAAAGTCCGTTTGTTAAGTAGAAAGTACCAAGATGACATAAAATTTCACTTCTGATTTTCTGTGGCCTATCAGGTCCTCATCAGAAAGAAGCACAACATTTTTTAAGGAAAAAATGCTGGAAAGATCTTGTAGACTTGTATGGTTTTGGATATGGTTTTGGATATAAACATTAATTTAATGTATGTATAGAAGTATGATACAGTTAAGTATTGCAGTATTCTATATCTAAGCTTAAAGTCCTAAATTAGTCTATTGAAACATTATATACTGAACATTGAACATTTTGAACAAAATATAAAAATTTCATAAGCAAAAGGCTAGCTACGCTATCACTTAATTCCAAGGCTTAAATAAAAGGTAAAATGCTTGAGAAGGTGAATAATCAGGTGTAATGTATATTAGTTTCCAGAACATACTGTGGATAAGATTTTGTGACTTTGCAAATTTAAAATAAAACGAAAATGTCTACACTGTTGGGAAGTTGGACACCCTAATATTTAAAATGAAAATCATAAGGCAGGCTACCCCATTTTCCTACTGTGTTCTAAAAGCATGATCTCAGTTTTGAGTGTTCATCCTTAGATGGTAGATACCTTATGATTAAGCTCTTCGGCTATAATCTTTTATAATATTCTTGATATTGACTTCTAGATACGAAAAGTGTTGGCTTGTTTCCTGTAGGTTAAATAACTTCTTCCTATTCCCTCAGATTCCTCCTCCTGTCTCACATCTTTTCACCTGCACTGCAATTCAAATTCCTGCTTTTGCCCTGCTTGTTTGATATAGGATGTCAAAAGAAACCAAACAAGACATCTCACCTCTTTCTTTTTTTCCTATTTGTAATCCCTTTGTTTGGTCTTGCTGTGATGGTCTGCTCTGTGCTCCTAGTTCTGATAGCAGCCTTCCTCAATTTCCACTGAAATATGGCTTTCAAAAGATTTCAGCACTTTTAAGAATCAGAATGCTGAAAAATGTAAATTTTATTTAATCTACCTGAATTTTTTTACGTTTTTATCATGTATTTTACAATTAAGTTACTGTGTTGAAACTGAGAGGTACAAAAGATTTGTATGGAGCTTGTATTTTTGTTCCCTGTGGAATCTGCCACGCAGGCTGCTCCATCTGAGATTTCGTCCTGAACCTTCTGGTTTCCCTGCTTTTCTTGTGTTCAGTACTTCTTTGCTTCTCTAAAAAAAAAAAAAAAAAAAGGAGCAGACAATCTTTATTATTTTTGATTTTATGAGCAACTTAGGGAACATGCAAATAAAAACCAAAATACCCCAACCATATGTTCAGCACACCATATACAGTACAGCTATATCTTAAATGGTGAGCTATAATTGTTCCTTTTTGATTTCTGCATATATTGTTTTTTACAGAAAAGCTGACTTTGTAGTCGAAAATTGAAAAAAAAATCCATTCATTAACTTTAATATACATTACACTAGGGTCTTACATTCATGATTTTTTTTTCTTGAATTTTTAAGAAGCAGTTTTTCTCTGGTGCTTTTCATCCATCCACATAGTCTGGTTAGATATTTTTAAATTCCAGGCATCATACAGTCAGAATTTGCAGGTGGTTCTCAGAGAACTTTTTCCCCTCTATCTAGCTGTGGAAAGGACAATGCAATTAATAACAGATGGTATGAAATGACCACGTCCTTGAGAGAATGCCTTATTGGCACCTCCTGCTAATTGTATCACATATAATGCAAGTAAAAGCATAATAAATCTGAGCTGGAGGACATTTTATGCAAGAGCTCTTCTCCCTTTCCAGACGGTAAATTGCTCAGCTCTTGAAATATCTATAACCTTGTGATACCCAATGTGCATTAGCTTAATTGCCTTTTTTTCTTTTCTTTCTCTGTCCGTTTCCTTGCTCCCCCTCTATTTTTTAGTTCCCTGGCTCTGTAAGAGCAATTCTATTTTGTTAGTCTGCCTGCCTTATTTCTGTAAGGAAAGGATCTATATTTGCTGTCTTGGACAGAATTTTGTCATGTCTGTTCTGCAGAGTTATTGGTAAATTGTGCTTTTTAAAGAGCTGTAAAGCCCTTTACTTGGTATCAGAACCCAAGTAAATGCTGAAGGAGTTTAATAGAAACCTAGAAGAGCATTCTCATTAACTGCGAGATACAGCGAGCTTCAAATGGATCAACAGATATACCCTATTCTATTTCTGAATATAATACCATGATAAAAAAAATCCTCATGCACAAGCACAAGGAATTTTTGTTTCTCACAACAATAAATGAGGAATTTTTTTTTTTTCCTATGGAAAAAAAAAGAAAATATTGCTGAAGTCTCAAATCCTTGTGCCTCATCTCTATGTGGGGATAAAAGAGCACTGCTTTGGCAGAGTTTGCTTCTGTTGGGAGAGGCAGGACGGGAGACTGCTTCTTGCAAAAGTTCTGCTGCTTTTTTTTGCTTATTTCTCCTTGCATCAATACTTTCAATCCTGGCTTTGTCTCAAGGAGAAAATAACAGATAAGTGCACAGGAGCATGGATACACATTTGCTTGAAGGAGCTGCCATTTAAGGCACAGAACGATGCTACAGCTGCACACAGTGAATCGTATGTGTAGTTGCAAGTGCCCCATCAATGCTTAGTTGGCTTTAAGGTATCACCCTAGCTCTCCTAGTGTCTCTGTGGTGAAGGCAATTTGACAGAGAATTGGTATTTGTGGAATATTTCAGTAAGACGAGGCAAAGTTTTCAAGAAATTATTTGAACTGTGCTTGGGCCTGTATCCAAGGTGGAAAGGTGCCAGCCCATTATAATCTATTCCCCTAGAGCCTGTCGTGGCCTTTGGTTGTCTCCTATTACATGTCATGTGCTGCTGAGTCACCTGGGGAGAGGAGGTTTTCCCTGGAGAAGAGTAAGACGTAGCACATCACTGCAATCCAGAGAGGAAGATATGCGTTGAATTGGGAACAAGCACTTCCAGACCTGAGTCCTGTTCTTGCTACTGACTTTCTGAACGATTATAGGCCGTTTACTTTGCGTTTTTGTACTTGATCCCTATTCTGGTCTATTTTTAACTGTAAGCTTGTGAATGGTGCCTATCCTGAGGATTCCTCAGTGCTATAGGATTACACAGTAAAATTAGTAACATAAAGAACTACCCTGGCAAGCACTATAAAACCCATATTTCAGTATGAAGACTGCTTTAGGAAAACCATACAAATGCAAAGGGTGTTCTTGAGAGACAGCTGAAATCTGAGCTCAGTTATTCTTACGATTTTTGTTCATTGTGCACAGCACCTTGAAATGTCCCCTAAAATGTGTACGATTTTGTTTGGTTTTGGTAAGTTCATATGACATTTTCTTACTGCAGTTAGAAGAGTGGTTAAATGAGTTCTCTCCTGTGTCCCTCTGAGACCATTACAGAGTCTGACTGAATCGACCTAAGTCAATAATAAGATTCCCACCTGAGACAAGAAAAGAATCTTCAAAATGCATTTTAGCATATGACTGCAAAAAAAAAAACAAACCCAAACGAAACCCAACAAATCAACAAACCCAAACCCAGAAGGAAAGTTGTTGTGACCAAAGTATATTTTGGTGTCAAGAAGGTGACCAGGAGTTAAAGTCACAGAGGTAAAGAGTAGACAGTATGAAAAATAGCTGAAGAAATGGATGACAGCTATGATGGCTTAGGTAATGACACAATAACTGCTTAAGCTACCAGCTTTTCCAGCGTGGTGCACATTTTGGAATTTTCTCATTTGCCTTATACATTTACTATTTTATTTCATCGATGATACTACTATATTCTGAACTACGGCTGTGCAGTAAAATGTGGTAACCCTGACATTGTTTATACATCTGAATATCAGTATTTAAATTCAGAGTGACTCAGGCTTGGACAAAATACAGGAATTGATGTACAACATTAAGATGCTATTTAGTCCCCTAAGAGGAATTATGCTAATCCCCTCTTTTTATGGAGAGTAAAAATTAAGAGTGATGTAATGAACTTTGTAGACACTGACGGAAACATCTTGTGTTAGACCTTGTAGTTGCAGGTAGGCAGTCAATATAATTTAGTAACCGTGACTGCTCACTTGCACATGCAGCATGAAATCTCTTTTCAAGTAGTGTTAATTTCCATAAAGACCAATAAACAGCTACATGAAGAGGTACATTCATCCTCCAACTGGCAGAATGTTGACCATAATCAAAGATAATTTTCTAAGTAAAGCAAAAGACCAAAAATATGGGAAACTCACATTCTCATTGCAAAAAATTATTAAAATATCATTGTAGGGAGTATATATTTATCATGCATTGGCTTCCCCCTCTGCACAATATGGATGACAGCATTTAAGTGATATTAGACTGATTTTGTTTGGATCCTATAGTGTTTCATTTTTCTGACTAGAAAACTGTAAGTTTACACAACAATGACTTTACCCAGTCTGGTGTTATCCCATTGCTGACATCAGAAGAACCTGGTCTAGATTCATGGAGAGACATCCTGGCTTTGTACTCCAGCCTCTTTTCAGGCTCTGGAAGCTGATAGATCTTGCTTTCAAACAGTTCAGCTGTTGAACCTCAAGAAAATAAAACTAAAAAAAATGTGAGCAGGGTTTTTTTAAGAGTGTGTTAGGAACTGAATTTAATATTCTGACAGAAGACTGGAAGAAAGCCAAAGACATATAAGGAAGCAGAATAAATGAAGAAGATGTGGATTACGATAGAGAAGGGAATTGTACCTCTCTCCTTCAGTCACAACTAAAGCCTAGACTGTCTCAGTTGCAAAGTGTATTCATCCTAATAGCATGTGTCTGTTCAACTGTGTTAACATACTGAAGGAATGCTATGTATGTTAGACAACTATAGTTATCATGCTATAACTTTCCATATGTGTTTAATTTTGAGAGAAATATTATGTACTCATTATCACCACTAAAAGGCCACTTTTCCTATATACCAAATGTACACAAAATGAAAGACAATTTGAGCTGTGTAAGAAAATATTGAAGATCATACTTTGGAGCAGTTATACTAATACATTCAGTAGGGCTGGATTACCAAATACCCAAATATTTAGGTATCAAAACAGATATTCTTATGTATTGAGTGTAGCAATTCACTCATCCTTCCATATTCTTGTAAGTATGGCGTTATATTTGACAATTCTGTCATTTCTTCTTCTTTATGTTGTCAATTTATGCTCTAGATTTAGAAATTAAAGGTGTTTTCTTTACAAGTTATGTCACTTACTTCGGTAAGTAGTTTGGTTGGGTGGATCTGGCTGCAATATAAGTACTGTATTCAGATGATGACAAGTGAAATCTGTCTTTTTATTTATCTTAACTGCTAAGTATTTTCTGAGTGGCTTCTCTTTCTCTCAACTGTTGTGACTCAAAGATTTGCACAAAGCACTGTTACATGAGACAATCCCCAAACACTGCTTTTTTTTTGTTTCTAGATACTTGCTGTATGTTATAACTCACTATCAACCCACAGCAGTGCTATGCTGTCTCTCTGCTTTCTTGAGTTTTGGCTTTTTTTTCATAAGTGTCCTCAGATCATAGCAGGGCAAAAGAACATGGAAGCTATTGTTTTTTGGTGAAATCTAAGGAGTAAAAAAGACCAAGGCAGGGGTGAATTTCAACACATCACCTTTCCTTAGAGTTGAATTTCTCTTATTTAATTCTTCTCCTGCTGCAAGCTTTTCCACATCACCAATCACTCTATCTACCTGACTCTGACCCTTATATTTATATTCTTTCTGAACTGACTATCCAAAAATGAGAGCATGGAGCTGTGATGATAGTAGCTAGAAACACCAAGGAATGACAATAGTAATTAGAATGCACAAAGTTGTAAAACCCTAAGATTAGTGTAGGGGTAGGTGCAGAGGCAAAACCCACTGCAGCTTTCTGAATTCAGCCTCTTGCTAAACATGCTGTGAAGTCCATCCATCTTTCAGGCGTGGCAAGTGATCTTACAGAGACTGAAAACTTACTCAACTGTGTAAATGCAAAGTATTTCCTTGTAAATATACTATTAATATCAATTGACAATATTGATACTACCAAACACATTAGTAATATCAGTGGAAAGCTGCGCAAGGGATAGACTAGAAAAACATCTAGTAGGACTGGAGTTGTAAAACTGTAAAGCAGATTTTCTGAGCATTACTCCTGGGATTCTTTTTCATTTATGTTCGTCCTTCTTTCCATCCTGATATGTTAATCTAGCAAATCAATATCACTGATGGATCTTTGAGCTAAGATTTTTAATGTGTCTTGCAACCGTACTTCTCATTAGGACAACTATGAATTTATTTGAAACAGAGAACACATCACAAGAGAAGGTGACAACCCCAATTCCATCTGATGTAGCAACAGAAAGAAAATGTTATCTACTAGATAACATGAGGAATAAAAGCTCTTTGTTCCTTCTTATCCTCTTTTACCTTTCTTTGCATTTGCTATTTCTGAACTGCTTACTCATGTGAGTGGGAGTATAAGTGCTCATTTATTGTAGCAAAAGGTTAAGGATATTTCATCAACAAAAATGGATGATTAAACTAATCAGATGTTTAATTTTCAGAAGTAGAAGAACACAGCTTTTTCACTATAATTGCTTTATAACCTTGTACCTGTCTTAATAACTTAGCAATCTTGTCTGCCTCTCCACAAAACAAAGTATGCTTGGAGCTCAAATTTCAGTAACAAGGATCATTGAATATCCAACTTAATACTATGCATCATTGTGAAAGGGGAAAATTATTAAGGGAATTACTTATTATTTTCTTTCCCCTCGTTTGTCTTCATTGTTAGTAATTTAATGTCCAATATCTGATTTTGAAATCACCCTGTCTGACCCCCTACATCATGGGCATTATTTCTGCCCTTGCTTATAACTGATAACCTTTTTTGATAACATATATAACAATATGTTTAAACAGATTAATATCACATGTAAACAAAATAATATCAAGTCTGAAAGAAGCTGTAACATTAAAAATGAAATAAAATTTTGAAAAGCTCCATAAATAAGAAACAAGCGCAATGAATTTGTAACAGCAGCACAAAATAACCTTAAGTAATACATTTCTAACAGTAATGAAAGTAAAAATAAAGAGCAGAGAAAGCAATCTAACACGGTGGTGTACAGTGAGTGTATGTTGCTATTGAAAAAACCAAATGACACTTAACAAGTGTCACGTATGCATCATGATGGGAACCAGTGTACTAGGCACAGTATAACCAAGTTTCATGGCAACTGTAGATTTGGATATTTTACATGAATGGGAGGAAGAACTTAGAGCTTATAATGAGTCTTAAATGTGTTCTTACAGAGCAATGCACATATTGCTGGGGATTTTTTGATCCCAAATTTAATATCCACTACATATTTTCTTCATATGGAAAATGTTGTTTCTCACTTAATTGTAATGTTCACCAATTTTTGATAAAGCGATGAAAAAAGTGTGCTCATGGCCTTTCCATATTTGCCAGTTAAATAAAAAAGAGGTGCAGGATTAAGATAGTGTGTTAAATTACACAAACTTTCCTTTTTAAAAGAATTTTCAGGGCTCCTGGACAGATTCACAGCTAAAACTGGTTTTTTTTAACTTAATTCCTCTGTACTAGATTTGTCCTATTCTATTGAGATAACTCTGCTTCTCCCAAAGTCCTTACAATGATTATTATCATTATTGTTGTTATAAATATAGAACTATTTAAAAATATGGATCAACTCAGGATTTATATACATATGTATATATATATATACACATATATATATATATTTGAGGGAAGGGTTTATTTGAGACTAATTTTCAATACTAATTGATTCAACAACAAGTAGACAATGTATTTTATCCAGCATCATTCTACATCTGAATGCAAAATAGTATCAAAGTTGAAACTCAGCTGTGCAGTTATAAAGAGTGCAAGAAATAATATGATGGATCGGAAATGGTTAACTTGCATTTCAATGTGCAGTAGGAACATTTTTCAAACTATTCCATCTGAAAGCTGACAAATGGATGACAGCTCAACAAATAAGAATAATTCAGATATACACCTTTCTGATTTTCAACTTACTGTATTATATAGTCCTAATCAATGAGTCAGTTACTTTGATTCAATAAATTAAATGACTGGTGTCTTCGGATGAGAGTGTTAAAATAAACTCATGAAAAACAAAAGCTACAAAATGCAGCATTCAGGGGGAAAAAAGGAGAAGGAAAAAGATAAAATTGTGTTTTTCCTATTGAAGGAAAAGGGATTTTCTTTTTCCCATAACTGTGTTGAAAGTTGAACTGAAGTCTTTAGTGCCAGCTAGTGAATTTTCTGCACACTGATCCAATGGGTTTAATCTGTGTTGCTTATCATGTTCCTATATGATGTTTTTCAAGCCATTTTGTAGGAATGGCATGGCTACTCATAGCAAGTCTCATCTAGCTGCCAATTTTGTTTGCAAAATATGATCTCATCTCTGTTGCTATGGCATCATGATGTTATACAGTAGATTTCTGTTGCTGTCTATCAGCCTCGGCATGTTTAAGCTTGGAGGATAGAAGTCTGAGGAAGAAATTCTTGAGGTATGGTTACTTGCTTTAATAGGAAATTACGAAACAAAAATTCCAAGTTACACTATACAAGTGGGAAAATTTGAACTGCTGGAGTTCTTTAAAAACAAGAAATTACTAAGAAGAACATAATTGAACACATGAGCTATCATGAATGAACTGTGTCAAAGTTCAACAATGAAATCATTCCCATTTTGTTTTAAAGATTACAGACTTTTTTCCTTGTTTACTCTATTACAAGTGATTAATTTTCATTACATGTATTATGGATATTAAAGAGTATTTGCCCCTGTGATCTGAAATGCCCACTACAGAGATAAAAATATGTTGTGATTTGTAATGGTTCATCACTGACACTTGCTTCAATTTGTATCTATATGGATCAAATTGTCACAGAAATTCTACTTGCAAAAAGAAAGGTAAAGGAAATTCATCATGTCTGCACTGCTCAAACCTTATGCAAACTTTCCAAAATCCTCCTTTTACTTCCCTCACCCCGCCCATGTGTTGCATACCAAGTTGACAATGAGCAAAAACACTCACTTCCCAAGAAAACACTGGATCTGAATTCTAGATGAAAGAGAAAGACTTGAAATTCAGGATTCATTGACTTAGGAGAAAGTGGGCTGCAACTTTGGTCTATATCAGTGTTATTAACAGTCAATGGACAATGCCATTGAAGTTATGTTCCTGAATGGTTCTGAATGATTCAAGGGGAAAAATCTTTGCTGTCTCTGTTTTCTGTCTTTGAATGCAGTCCTTTATACATGGCATAATTACTGCCCCTACCTGGGGATGAATATCTGCCTCTATCATAGAAGTATAAGAATCACCACTTAAAACTCAGCTTAGGCACTAGCTCTACTATTTCCAAATTGCCATTCTACCTTGTTGAAATGCATTTCTACTGCTATTTTTTGGATGTGATATTGGTGTTCAGCTCCGTGACATCATAAGATGTCTTGTAAATTTGAAAACAAATGTAGACACCAACTCACCTGGAAAAGACACTCTCTTCATCTGTTAGAGAAAAAAGTCCTTACTGGACTTATTTTCTAGTACAGCCAAAGACTGTATTTTGGACCATTTCCACTCCTTGCACACCTATATTTCTGAGTTTAAACCAAACACTTAGAAATAAGGAAAATGATCCATGTCTCTTGTTCACCCTTTTTTATTTTCCATTTACTTGGAATCTCTGAGATTTATGCCTCCATTTTTACGTGTTTGTGCTCTTGTACATGATTCTGAGACTTTCTTAAGAATTGAGGTTTCTTTAAAATAGACAGCATATAGTCTCTGGCATAAAAGAGAATTTAGGGATCATGCTGCCAGAATTTAGACCTGTTTTGTTGAAAACAATGTAATACAGAGTTACAGCTTGCACTCTTTAAATTTAATTTACTGATCATATTCAGTTTTATTTCTATTGACAAATTGAACATAGCTGGGAAACAAAAGGTACGGAATCAAATATTTTAGATACAAAATATCATGTGAATGTTGTAGAAGGCCATAACTGGGATTTTAAGGTTTCTTTATTTGAGATCCTTTATCCTTTGCAATTGTTCTTACTTTGCAGATAAACTAGCCCATATTTTCCTTTGATTTTCATTTAATCAATCTAAAAGACACTGTCTTGGTTAAATTACTGTGGAGTCCGTACTAATGAGATTTTTTTCATGTCACTTGAATGATACAGCTTCCTTATATTATACAGCTTTTCAGTTCAAAAGAGGCAATACCTTTCTAGTTCAGAAAATATACTGTCTGTAGTGTTAAAAATGTACCAGAGGGTTTTCAAACACCAACAGAGCTGTCCCTTTCCAGATTTATTATTCGAATTCAGGCAACATTTCACAGAAAGGGAGGTGGGGAAAAACAGGTTACTATTTAATATTATTTATAGACTAGCCTTGGCATATCCTTCAAGTTCTGTAAACCTTGCCAGTAAGCCACTTCTCAAGTACATCAGACCTTGTGCATCAACAGCAGCCAAAATGCTACACGCACTTCAGATATTCTGCTGTAAAAAAGAAAGCTGGAAGTGATAAAAAGAAAANGTTTTTTTTTGTGTGTGTGTGTTTCTTGGTTTTGTTGTTGTTTTTAAAAGAAAACAGTAGAAATTACTTTCTTTTTATAAGATAATTTTGTTATTTCTCTGTTAGTATTACCTAGGTCTCATCAGTGAACTCTATGGGAAATCATTTACTTTCAAAAGTGGATAAAGCTTTATGGTGAGTTTACTGGAAAAACAGTTCAAGCTAATGGGCTATGATCAGTCTGTGAACTGCTGACTATGGCTGGGAAATAATAGAAATGGAAACCTCATGAGTTTTCCTCTAGAACTGCCAATTTGGGCATTAGGCAAGGCATTAACCTTTGGATATGTCTGAGCTGAATTTAAAAGCATAGGAGAGGAATTTTTAGGAGAGAAGGTGTGATTCCAGAAAGTACATTTATTAAATCAAGTATGAGTCAATTTCAAATTTAATATTTGCAGTAAACCATTTTTCTGTATTGCTCATGCCCCTTATTTTGTGAATAAATTAATTAAACACTATTTTTTTTCATATTTTCAGAGTGCTAAAAAACAATTTTACCATAAAAAGAAGTAAATTTGGGGGCTGAAGACTGATACTGATGCATTGTCCTCATCTATAGTCCTACACTTTGACAGCTAAATTATTTATATATGTGCTTTGCATGTCTTCCTTCTGTTTCCCCACTCATCTAGCATTTCTGCAGTGAGAAGTGTCACTATTTGAAATTCAGTTCATTATACTATGTCTTACATATATGGCTTGTTTCATGCAAGTTGCTGTAATAACACCATCCTTGATACTGGATCTAAAAAAATTGTTCAGTGTTTTCAAGTCATGGAGAAAACCTTAAAGAACGTAAGTTACCATCATTCTTGTGAAATACATATACATCCAATTTTCTGAAACTGTCTGAAGGAAAGTCTCTCCATGGTAGTATAGAAAACTCCAAGCACTTGGATTTTAAAAAGTTGTAAGATAGCAAGTGACAAATGGAACATTGTGGCCTCTGTTAAATTTCTTCTCAAAATATACATGGTTACATTGGTTTGTCCAGAATATTTTATTTCTTATGGAAACTGGAAGAATTTTTGTATTACTCCCCTCAATATAAATAACAGTTCCACATTTTTATTGATTTCTTCTCTGCAGATTAATTATCCCCTTACCTTTTCCCTTCACTTCTATCAATGCTTGTGAATCCTAGTTTCACCTGTTTTCCTGTTCTTTGACCTTAACAGATATTCCTTTGGAAGCTGCTGAAGAAGCTACAGTGTCAAATGCACTGTGGTCAGAGTGAAACGTGCAGAGCTCAGCAGTGGTTCCCAAATCATTCTTCAGGTGAGTGCTTTGGCTGTGCTTGATTTCTGTGCTGAGAGTGAGGTGAGGGCTTGGGTCCATCCTCAAATGGACCTCAAACCTCATCCTCAAACCCACCATCCTCAAATCTTTGTGTTGATGGGAAGGAGACCAGTGGCCAGAGGTTAGAATGCAGCTCCACACACCACATCAAGTGCTTCAGATTAGCCTGAAATTTCTGGTCTATTCCCGCAAGTCCTGTGCTCCTGGGACTTCTCTCTGAAGCAGTTCTGTGCTATTCTGCCACAGAGGAAATAATGATTTCTTTTATTGTTCTTGGGTCTGGTTTTAGTGTATCTGCTGCTCTGTCAGTATCTCCTGTAGGTGAAATATTCAGTATTAACTCTGTACCTGCAAAAGTGACAACATCGCACTGTACCTTAATTCTAACAGCGTTGTTACCCTAGCAACCTTGAAAAACTAAACGAGACACTGGTTACCTGTGTATTCAAGGTAGCTGGGAGAAATTTAAAACAGCAGTCTGGCAACTAATGTCCTACAGAGACCATTTTCTTCCTTGAAAATATTCCTGTTATAGGTCCTTCTTCTATGAATACATGCATGACAGCCTCATAGCTTGTGTTTTTTGTTAAAAACTTGGCTTAGAAAACATTACTGTGCTGTTGAAACATTTGAGTATTTTCATGTATGTGAACTTGCACTGTCCTTTAATTAAATTTCTGTGTATGCAGATTCCCTAAGGCACCATTTATGTATGTAGTTATAGGTCTTCATGTATATGTATTTAAAGGTCTTCAAATTACAGTAATGTAACCATACAATTGATTGTGCTTAGTTTCCAAATGCCACTCCTTGGTCCTCCTAAAACACTCTTTTTTCTTAGGATATTAGCAGTTACGGAAGATCAAGACCTCTCTTCTATCCATCCTGGAAGCAGTAGGTATAGTCCTGTACAAAGTTCTTCTAAATACAATGATGAGAAAAAGTATATTTATTTTTTCCGTGTTAAATGAACATTTGTTAGCAATGCCATACACATCTGCAATGCATAAAAAAATATTACTTTAAGTGTACCTTCATACCTATCAACCTTACTGGAAAACACAAGTAATAAAGGTCAAATTAAACTAATTTTCAATGTACAGCCCTTCTCTTTATGTTTTACTAACTTTTAAAATTTTACTCCTTCAAGATTTTCAGAGATTTGAAGAAAAACTTTACGTTTGAACTTGCATTACATTTGACAGCTGGGAGAAAAGTGCACACAATCACTATTAAAAAGTGTTATAATAAAATTATTGTGTGCAGTAGAGAAAGCAAAATATATTTTAAGAGTAATTGTACAGTACATATTCGTGAAAAAAAAGAATTTAAAGAATTACAGTTACTGTGCCTGAACGTTATGAAAACTGAAAGCTTTCTTGAGAACTCTGCTTGTATAGCTTTGTCCTGATGTTAAGAAACTTCTGATTCCAGTCATGGTTTGTTGCTCAACAGGGGCATTTGTCACCATGGTAGCTCTTCCATCTGTGGTTACATTAATATAGTCAAATCCCTTTTCATCTGTGATACGGTCCTATCTTGGAATCTCTTCTAGAGCTGAATCTCTGAAGATTAAGACAAGCCTCCATCTACATTACAGCAATCAAATAGAAAAGGAGAGTTGAGCTTGTACTTAGATTCAGCATTTGTGGGTTTATTATTTCAGCATAGAGACAGTGATTCTGGGCACAGTATTAAAACCATCA
The DNA here is from genome assembly GCA_013397115.1 of Edolisoma coerulescens. Lineage (NCBI taxonomy): Eukaryota > Metazoa > Chordata > Aves > Passeriformes > Campephagidae > Edolisoma > Edolisoma coerulescens. The sequence continues at coordinate 344,796 of VWZW01002521.1, read as the reverse complement.
TCAAGTGCAATATAAAAGACATTTTGAAAGACAGACAAACAATGGGATTACAAATTATGATGATTATTTTATCCCTCAGCACAGAATGTCCTTTTTTTTATGATGAGCTGTGTAATTCTGATACGATTAAAACATATTGTTAAAGAAATTGTCTCACATGTTTATAATATATTAATTTTTCACTCTGGGCATCTGTCTCCTGGGGTCAAGAGGGCTAGTGGTGTCAGCATTGCTCTCTTTCTTAAAGATTCTTTTCCTTTTGTGGAACAGGTCATTGCCAAGAAGAATTTGAGACCTATTAGGATGTGAGACAAAATGCAGAGACTGGAACACAGGACATTCCACATAAACATGAGGAAAACATTTTTGGTGTGAGGGTGACTGAGCATTGGAACAGGCTGCCCAGAGATGATGTGGAATTTCCTTCCCTGGAGATATTCAAGAACCATCTGTACATAATCCTGAGTAGCATGCTCTAGAGGACCCTGCTGGAGCAGGGAGGTTGGGCTAGATGGTCTCCAGTGGTCGCTTCCAGCTTTACCACAGAATATCCTGAGTTGGAAGGGACCCACAAGGGTCATTGAGTGTGATTCTGTATATACTTATGTGATCATGAAAAGGGGAATGTGCACAAGTACACTCCTGTGATCGTAAATGCTGCAGAGGGAAAATGATATCAGATGAAGGGCAGTGGATGTTTGAAGGAGTTATTTAGGATATGTCCAAAAACAAGGGTAGAAACCAGTGCCCATGGACATGTGATTTTGAATTTTGTGGAATCATCAAAAAGGATTTAGAGTTACAAAATGGCACCAGAGAGAAGCTAATGACCTTCAGGGTCACGGCATAAAGGGCTTGAGAGGTCTCACAGCCATGGTGATGAATCTGTTTTCTCCCTTGGAGTTCTATGCTGCAAGCGATGGCTGTTAGAACTATTTTTATTTTGGTTGTCTGAAACTAACCTGTTGATGACCATATATTTTTCCAGCTAAGACGGTTTTAAAATCTAGCATCAGGACAAAGTACATGGATAAAAAGGAGGAGAGTTCCATAGGGAAACACTGCATAGTAAAGCAGAATTTTCACATCTTTTTAAAGAAGAAAAAAGCTTATTTTGACGTTCTCTCTGCACAGATGGAAGAAATTTTGCCTGTAGATAAAATACAACTTTTAATAAAGATGAGCGATCACAAAAAACTTCAATATCAGCATGTCTTTTGGTATCCCATAGTTTTACAAAGTCCTACGAAATTCTGCTAGAAAAAAAAAATGCATTTCAAGAGTGCTAACTTTGTCTATTTTATAAAATAACATAGAAAACATGCTGTCTTGGAAAGGTTGATTGGGTATTCAGGTAGATTGCAGATGAACTAAGCATTCTCTGTTGGTTTAAAATAAGGCATGAGGTAATGAATATATCTTTTTGACTGGTAAGCTCTTTAGCCTTTTTTTAGTGCATTAGACATTTTTTCAGTAAAGAAAAAAATGATCTTTATAACGACAAAAACTGACTCTAGCTAAATGTTTGATTGAATCCAATGACAAAAACATGCTTTTCCTGCCTACAATGCATAACTGGAAAACATTTTTTTAACCTGATAAAATGCAAAATTGAGTAATATTTCTAATATTTTTAGTTTTCTGATAAGGACTTAGTTTGCAGTAATTGGAGAAAGGCTGCACTAAGGAATCCAGGAGTAGGAGGTGGTGAAGTTTTCGAGTGCTGGCTGATCTTATTCTTTCCAATAAGAACTGCAGAGGGAAGTGAGAGGGAAGCAGGCTTATTAGCATTGTAGTGGGACTCTAATTCTTTAACTCACCCTTCCCTTAACCAAGTATATAATGTGCTCTTTTTCTGACTCTAAATTCTGTGTTTCTGAAATGAAAAGAACTGCCTATGCTGTCTGGGATTCCTGGAGGTGTAGCACACTGTCTCTGGTAGGATCAGCAGTTTTGATGAATGAGTCTTGATGGGCTTCAGGACCCACTAACAGTGTTTGTAAGTCCCAAGTGGAAACACGGTCATCCTCTACCTGGCAGATGAATCCAGCATTTGAAAAACGTCGTGTGGGATCTGTAATCTTGAATCCTATCAGCTGGAGCTCTGCTTATTCATTTAGGTTGTGCAAGGTGTTTGGACCTGAGTCCTCTAACATGATCAAAGACTCTCTTGGGAAGGTAAGCTGCAGCAAAAGCTGCAGCTGAACACAGCAGCAGCAGCTTTCTTGTGCTGCAGCCTAAATAATCATTTGAATTGAAACCAATATGATTAACACAACTCTGCAGGCTTTATAGTCTCAGAGAATCACATAACATCCTGAGTTGGAAGGGACCCATAAGGCTCATTGAGCCCAGCTCCTGGTTCTGCACAGGACATGGCCAAGAGTTACAGCATGACCCTGAGCGAGCAGTGTCCAAACACTTCTTGAACTCTGTCAGGCTTTGTGCTGTGACCACTTCCCTGGAGACCCTGTTCCAGTGTCCAACCACCCTCTGGGTGAGAAACCTTTTCCTAATATCAAACCTGAGCCTCCCCTGACAAAACTTCAGGCCATTCCCTTGGGTCCTGTTATTCCAGGCAGAGGGTTTGTAATGCACACTTTCTATTGGGGCTTTCATTTAGTAGCTTATTATTTAATGTCTCCCTTGAGTATTAGACTGGAAGACGTAATGGGAACTGCTATTCGCCTACTTGTCCAAGTGCATCTGAAAGATCAGAGCATCACAGAAGCACAGGATGGTTATGTTTGGGGTTGGATGTGACCTCTGGAGATCATACAGTCCCCTCCACCTTGCTAGACCAGGTTCACCTGGAGCAAGTTGCACAGGATTGTGTCCAGGTTTTGAGGATCTTGAAACAAGGGGTCTCCACAACCTCTCTGGGTAGCCTGTTCCAGAGTTTTTTGAGGTCACCCTCAAAGCAAAGAAGTTCTTCCTCATGTTCAGATGGAGTTTCTGTGGTTTAGTTTGTGCCCTTTACCATTTGTCCTTTTACAGGGCAGCACTGAAAAGTGTCTGGCTCTACCCTCACAGTGAAGACTGAAACAAGGAAGGCATTCAGTAACTCCACCTTTTCTTCAACACCAGGACACCCACCCAATCCAGCAGTGCACCCACATTTTTCCTAGTCTTGCCACTAGTGCATTTGAAGAAGCCTTTTCTTGTTGTTCTTGATATCTTTTGTGAGATTTAATTCCAAAAGGACCTTAGCCATCTCTGTCACATCCCTGCATACTTTGGCAATGTTCATTTGTTCCTTCCAAACACCCTGTTCCTTTTTTGATACTTCATAAACTTCCTTCTTCTTTTTTTGGCAGAAGCTTCTTGCTCATCCACTCAGGTCTCCTGCCCTCTTTGCTTGGTGTGTTACTGATAGGGATGAACCAATCCTGAGCATGGAGGAAGTGATGCCTGAATATTCAGTAGATCTCTTGGATCCCCCCTACATTCTAGATATCTAACTCATGGGATTCCTCTGAGTAGGTCTTTTAAGAAGCCAAAATTATCTTTCCTTAAATCCAGGGTTGAACTGATATTTATTGCCCCGCTCTCACCACACAGGATCCTGAACTTAATCATCTCATGGTCACGTGTGGCCAAGGCTGGCCCCAATCTTCACATCCCCAATCAGTCCTCTTTTGTCTGATGATGTTTTAAGAGGACATGTTAAGATGTTTTACAAATGCATGGAGTGACAGTACAAGTGGGAATGGCTTTAAAGTGAAAGTAGGTTTAGTTTAGATATTGGGAAGAAATTTGTTTCTGTAAGGGTGGTGAGGCACTGAAACATGTTACCCAGAGAAGTTGTGGATGCGTGAAAGTGTTCAAGGCCAGGTTGAATGGGGCTTTGAGCAACCTGTTCTAGTGGAATGTGTTCGTGCCCGTGGCAAGGGGGTTGATACTAGATGACCTTCAGAGACTCTTCCAGTCTTAACCATTCCATGTTTCTGTGTGCTTTAATCAAAACTACTTCACAAACAAGCACTCTCATCCTCCCATTCCATTACCTGAGTATCCTGGAGTAAGAAGAGATCAGGCAAAAGTAAAGGCTGTAAAACTTATGTGAGTTTATGGTACTAAACTCTTGTGATGCTCTTGCAGAAAACCTGCTTATCATAATCTTATCATCTCTACATGAAGCCTGGTCTTTCCCCTAATTATAATTTTGTGCACTAAAAGCTCCAAAACTTTAGACTGTCACTGGCTTAGGATGAGACAACAAGTAGTTCCTAAGAAATGTGATGCTCCATATCTATGTACTGAAATGAATTTATCTTTCACTTAATAGCAGACCAAGTTAGGCATAATCTCAGATGCTGGTGCACATTAGGCTGAGACATACCCACACCAATATGCTTTCTGATAAAGCAAATGCTTACTCTGTCAGAATAAAAATCACATTTTGCTGCTAGTAAAATCAAGGGAGAGAGAACTAAGTCTGCAGCAGGGCTGCTTACTTGAGGAGATTTGGAAATTTTTAGCAGATTTCATTAAACATGTGGAAAGACCTCAGCATTCAAGGCTGAGAAATTGAGATTGCAAGTGAGAAGTGATACAAACAAAGCGAGACAGGAGAAGCAAGCACTATCATGGACACATGATAATGTCACACAGATCCATCCATGTATGAAAACTACAGATCTGTGCTATTTGTAAACATGCTGTTATCCTAGAATCATGATTTTATCAATTTCTTTAATGTGATTGGATCTTCCCTAACAGAACTTTCAGCCTGGCACTGAGCAGCAGCACAGTGGTGTGATGAGTGATACAGAGGACTCATGTTTCACTGAATGGGATAGGCACTTTGCTTTGATTATAACTGGTAAGTCTGTCAGTGGACACTTCTGGTCCTTCATCTGTTGCTTTAAGTTAGACCATAACATATATTCCCTTTTCTCAACTTCTGATCAGATATTGGAACAGGTAGAAGTGTTAACTGACCGAAAGGTGACGAATACCCTCTGATTTTATTAAAAGAGAGAGGGAAAGAAGGCTGTGAATGTTCCCTTAGTAGGTGGTTTTTTTAAGTATTTATTTAATATTTTAGTATATAATCTTCCAATTCTAGATTAATTCTATCAAATATTTTCTCTTCTCCAAATAGTAATTTATTCACTGCTACTGTTTTACTATTACAGATGCTATAATTTCACCTATTAAAGATGCTATAGTAACAAAGATCCTAAATATTTTCATAATTGTATTTACTTAAAAAATTAACCAGCCATAAATAACGATTGTGAAGAAAATGAACAAGAGGTTTTTGATAATGAGATCCCACTGCTGATTTACAGTGGCAGATGATGTATAAAATATGAATGAAGTTAATATCAGCTGCCAGATAGCACAGCTGTTATAGTGGGAATGTGTGTCTGTCTCCAGTTTTCTAGAGAAAATTAAAAAAATCTTACAGAACACCACTGAATATGAACAAGAATGACAAAAGTATCCATTATTAATAGTAAAAATAGACAAGTCATGAGGCTGTCTTATGTTAAAACCCAGTTTCTTAGAGGTACAGTAGTAATAAACATTTTAGGTTCAGCTTTACATTAACATATAATTCAGTATCTCTTCTTAATATAGAGAAGATAAAATAGCATATTCTAGCATTCCAAAAGTCAGTGGCAGTTTGCTCTCTCTGACTTTAGAACATACAAGGTCTCACGTGGTCTCCTGATCAAAACAAAAATACCACCTCTTGCATTCACCTTCCATTAGGTAAGAGCAATAATGTTTTGGAGAGCTGCTAGGCTGCACGTAACATTTCCAGGCATGAGATTGCACAGCTGTGCTGTGCGTAGCAGGTTGTGAAATGTCCTGTACTTAACTCACCCTATCTGTATAGATGTTTTTTGTATACCCGCTCCAACCTCACCTGGAGCAATTTAAGCCTATTGCCTTTCGTTGCACACTCTGTGATCACAGGTGACAGATGATTCTTCTTGGCTTCGAGGCAGCTCACCTCCTGAGTTGAGGACTCTAATCACACTTTCCCTCAGTCTTCACTGGTACGAGATGAGACAATGTAGGCTATTTCAGTCTCTTGCCATAAGCCTTGTTATCATAGTATTTAGACATCTTTGTTCTCTTATGTCACATCTCCATTTGTCCATTCCTCTCAAGCAATCATATATGACAAGTCTAGGAAAGAAAACCTTTTATGTGAAAACATCTACTCATTTTAATAGAAACTAGTTATGTCATCTGTTCTGGTGATGCAGTTCCACTGCCTGAGAATGTTTTAATATTTTAGAAACTATGTTTCTCATCACTGTCAAATAAAATACTTACTTTTTTCAATCAGAGCAAAGGTGTAGTTAAGGGCTACAAGAGAAAATTAGGCACTTAAAAAAATCCATGTAAATTACTATTTTCTTCTGAAAAATATATTTGGTTACATAGTCTACAATTAATTAGTACTCATTAGAAAAATTAAACTGAAGTGAAAATGGTGAAGAATATTTTTTTTTTTGTTGCATGTGTATTCCTTTCTCATCTATAAACATGCACTTCAACTTACTCTGAAAATTATTAGCGGATTATTACTGCAGAACAGAGATCAGATGGCTAAAAATTCCAACACAGGTCAGCACCAAAACAGATTGCACCTTTGACCAAAGTGTAATGGTAGTCTTGCATGGGGGGTGATCAAGAAAATAATGAACATTTAAGGATTCAATCTTGGATTTTAAAAATTGAGTATTTTTGCACTTTCAGACAAGACGAAAACACACTCTGTTCTTACAAATCTGAAATTCAAGATTTTAAATGCTGAATTAAAGCTTATAGTAAGTGGTTTTTATTCATGCATCTCTGATCTTGTCTTCGACTTTTATTTGGTGCAACTCATATGCATGTTAAATACCTGTATGAAATTACAGCATGTGAAACCACCATTAGTGCATGAGCTAATTTCTTTCTCTTTAAAGACATTGTTGAGTAAATCACTACTCAGAAATGAAAAGCAAACCAGTGAATTCAGTATGTAGTGCTATGACTAGGAAGGTTATTTAATTAAAAATCTCATTGAGCATCAGATTTTTGTGAGAGGTCAAGAGGATAATGTATAATGGTTTTTACAGTAGAATAAATTCTGAATTTGTTAAGAAATGGAATTTTCCAAATTCCATGACTAAGGTGTCATATATATATATAGCTGAATGCACTAATAGGTCTTCCACTGTATTATTTGTGTAATCTCTAATTAAGAACTGAATCCAGTCTGATAGTAGATGAGGAAAAACTGTCATTGCCTGAGATTAAACAAATAAACAAACAAATCTTTTAATGAAGACAACAATTAGATTTGGTTGGTTTAGATGTTTTCTTAAACATCAGAATAATGTGGGGTTTTTGTGTTCTTCTTGGTTTTTTTTCTCTTTATTTAATGGTTTCAGGGTTGAGGGGATGGAGGCTTTACATTTCTGTTAGAACAACTAGTCACCGTATAGTTGAAAGTGGTTAATTTATGAACTAGTTCTTGAATAACCCTTTTAAAAAAATGTAATTTAATATAAAGAGCAAAGATAATATGGCAATCCCTTGGCATATTGTGCCCTTCTTACAAAGGGGCAAATGCACTTAATATAATCCAGATGTGGTAAACTCTGCCAGTGGTACTTAAATTATGCTATTGAAATAAAAAAGTTGATTAGTTTTAATAAAGGGCACGGCTACAGTTAAAAAAAAAATCAATCTGCCATTCTTTTAAAGTCATTTTCCTATGATAACTGAGGTAAAATGACCATATTATTTATTTACCCTGTAAGAAAACTGCTTTTGAGTAAATTATTCTTGTTCACCATATTTAATGCTTAAATACAGGAAATGACTGCAATTCCTTTAAACCCGCATCAACTTTCAGTAATTATTATAGACTTTAAATAATGTCTTATTTTTAATTTTGAAGTTGAAATTTTTGAGGCTGTGTTTTCTATAAATTCCTCCACCTCATCGATAGCTGAACAAGTAATATGGTGTATACGAGAAATTTCTGAGAGTCTGAATCTGGCAAACCAATGGTCAGATCAGTATTCTTATTCTGTCTGTAGACTCCTCTTTGAATGTCAACATCAAAACTTTGATGATTATATTCTTTTTCAAACGCTCAAGATTTTTGATATCTTGTTTTACGGTTGGATGTTATTTATCTTAGCAATGTAACTTTGGTACTCGTTCCAATGTAGGGTAACATGATGTTCAGTGCTCTTTGTACATTTGTACATCTCTAGGTAGAAAAAATTTCATGTCCTCAGCAGAGTCTTTACACATGTTCCTGTTTTGCTGAAGTTTTTCATCAAAATCTTGATTAGGGCCTATGTTCCAGACGGCTTTCTTATGCATCCTCTGTTTCTCATCACTCCTGAAACTAATTTTTCTTCCATTTCCATCACTGTCTAATAATTTTCTTGCAAGAGTAGGATCACTACCTTTGAGTCATGGCATAGGTACTTTTTCGAGAACTACACTCTGTTAACAAGGCTTATTCCCTTGAATTTTTAACTGTATGTAGTAGTTCTTCTCACTGTTAAAAGTAACTCTATATACGTTTATACCTAAGTCCATTGAGGAAAAAGTTAGTACAACAGGAAAAATATTCGTAGGTCTTTGTCCTTGTCCTTAAGTTTTCCACTTCACCTCCCAGGAAAAGGAGAGAGGCAGAAGTGCTGTGCTTGCTGCTGACTATTTGAAAAATTGACAAATGAAAAATAAAAGAACCCACTTACCAGCTTTGAGACATGACTATAGTATATCACTCTTTCATTTGACATATGACCTGACCATTGCCATGGGAACTGGCAGGAAGAAAAGTGTCACATGATAGAAAGCTGCTACAGAGTGGTAAAGGCTAATAGCATGAAATGAATGAAGGGGTTAAAAGGTCAGTAAAATTCTGGTCATTCCTGTGTGTAATGTGACTAGGAAAACATATTTCAGATTTAAGGAAGGTGTGTTAGAGCAGAGATTAAACTATGAAAAATAATATTCATGTCTCTTCATCATTAAATCTTCCCTGTTTTCCTTTGTGCATTTGCTTAGCATTTAGCAGCGGAATGGAGTCTTAGGAATAGATGTGGAATGTTTTAAAAATGCAATAGAAAAAGTAGAGTAAAATCAATAGTAGTGTGGGGAATTACTTGAGAAACTTGTGTTTTCACAGTGGTAATCAAAAAGTAATTTTGTATCCAATATTTTGTATTGATTGTTTGTGAAACGGTAATGCATTATATTATACACCTTGTTGTCTGGTTATAAATATGTGTACCATCTTGTTGGGCTTTTTCTTTTCTTACTGAGTTTCCTTTTCTCCAAGACAATTTTTGTTTTGTGTCTATAATAGGTAGGAGACAAGTAGCAGGCTATGGATATTATTTGAGCTAACACTAGCAGCTTGCTGACTTCTTTTGACTTTATTTGGATGGGAGCAAAAGGCTCTGTTACATGGCATAACAGAGCCCTTGAACCAGAACTGTTTACAGCTGATTCACCCACTAGCTGTCAAGTGCTTTCTTCTTTCAGCTGCCTGTCAATCTCCTAAAAAATTATTTCATGACAAATTTACTTCAATACAAAAGCAAAATAAAAAAGTTCCTCATTTTGAAAATATATCAGAAAAAATAAGAGCATAAATAAATTCTGTTAAATATATAAAATACATTGTAAAGACAATGAAAACAAAACAAAACAAAAAAACAACCAAAAACTCCCAGCCCTTTTTTTGTCAATCCCTTAATTCTGAGTCAGTTCCTGAGTCTCATGAGCTCAAAAGATAAGTTAGACTCTTTGAGGTTAAGTGACTGGGTGCTGACTTCTTTAATACATCATGAAAGACTATGAAAGTTTCAGGCAGAACTCCTGTTTTACTTTTTAAAACAATTTATTTTAAGTAAATTGTAATATCATAAATTGATTTGTCAGATTTGCTGTTTTTCCTTTAAGATATATTTTTATTGAAACTTCCTAGAATTTGAATGTGGTTTATTAGCACATTTTATTAATATATTTTCCCAGATGACGTATAATACTAAGCCATCACAGTCTGTTCTTAAAAAAATGTTTTTTGATTTTTGCTGCTTCTGATATATATGGAGGTCTCAGAGAATGTAATTTCCCCACAGACTCCATAAGCTGAATATGAAAAAAATACATATTAAATTTAAAGGCATTTTTGTCCAATGGCTACTGAAACAAATATCCTGCATTAAAAAAAAAAAATCTTCATCTGCTATTCACTGAGCATTTTATACTGAAAATGATAACCAGTTACAGAATGGAACTTTTAGCCATATTACCAGGCTGTTTTCTAAGGCAGACATTTTAAACTCAGACTGAAGAAATACGTAGCCTGCTGGCTGTGTAAATTCTGCATGCTAAAGGTGCACAAGAGTTTACAGATAGGGCTTCAGGGGTATTTTTCACAGAGAGTTTAAAAGAGCGTTGCAACATTCTGCCCATATCTGTCAGAATTTTGGAGTGATACTTTAGCAAAAAATTTGATTTTTTCCTTATCAGTGCAAGTTGGTTTTTTTCTCATCAGACAACAGGTTTTAGAGTGTTTCATTTGGGAATATCAAAAAAAATTTACTTTTCTCCAAGTGAGGTGGTTTTTTCTATTACATTTTTATGTGTAATTGGAACTGTGTTTTTTATACTGAACCTTTAATTTCTCCTAGGCCAAATTCACTTCCCCTTATACCTGAAACGCATCTGCCAGCAGACAGCATAGTCCTGGGAATCTTATTCTATGTCCCAGGCTAATTTTCTCCAGAAAATGTCTTTCCCGAGAGACCTAATCACAAAGGACAACATGAATCTGAATTGGTGAATCTGTTGCACCAAAAAAGCTCATTAAGCTTATTGGTCAGGACAATATACAATTGAAGATTTCAGATTTTTTTTTTCCTAGAACACTAAAATACATTTTAGTCTATTTGTGGACACAAAAATCAAAATATTTTCATATGATTCACCTGACAGAATGGTGTAAGGAAAGAAGTTTTTTTGTAAGTATAACTATTTCATTGCTGTATCTTCATATTTTGAGATTTATTGTTGGTATTTTAGGATTTGTGTCTCTTATTCAGAAAAAAAATTTCAGCACATTTCATATTGATATGTCCATATTCAACCAGTATATTTATTATTACTTAACAGTTCTAACTGAAGTATATAAAGTACAAGAGAATTCTTTCCAGCCATTTTCATTATATTTTTTGCTGTTTTAGGAAAAGAACCCCAAAAAAATAAGCATGTTTTTTCATTAAATGTGTCACTGCTAGTCTCAGCACTTTCATGGTATTTAGTTAGTACCAGCACAATTTTACTTATAATTAAGTTAGCCATAGATTTTGTCTCTGGTTTATATTTCATATGTGGTAATGTTGTACTTAAAAACTATTTATAAATAATACCTATAAATTATTGGTTTTGGTTGGCTCATGTCTCATCTGTACTCTTTCATCTCTCTTATGAAAAAAGCAGCAATTTTTTAATTCAAAGTACACAGCTGGAGAGAAGATAGATACCTCAGGTCTTGACCATTCAGACACTATTTGCTTTATTGGTCAAGCCTGGTCTTTTTTTTTTGTTGTTATGCTCAACAAGTTCAGGATAGAAAGACACTTCAGATTATGCTTGCGTGTGTTTTAGAACATTTGGCCTAATGTGGATATGGTTTACAATGATGAAAATTACTGCCATAAAATCTCATTCCATGTTGGATGAAAATGCAATGATTATTCAATTTTCATATAAGTGTTTTAAAAAAACCCCTCCCCTCCCCCCTTTACAGAACAGTACAGATCAGAGTGGAAGTATGACTTCTTGCAGTACTAATAAAGCAGTTCCAGGAACATAATGGAAATAATTTGAGAAAAATTTTTGAAACATTAAAATTGAGTGCATTCATTCAGTCCTGCAGAATGAGCTGCATCTGTATCTCATTTACAGACAAAAGTGTACATAATTTTGTATAATTCAAATGCTTTAACATCAGAATGTACTATTTTAAGGGTTTTGCTTGAATTCATATCTAACATAGATCATACAACTGCTTCACACTTTGTATATCGTGGCAATCTTTTAGAATAGGACAGAAGAAAAATTTTTGAAAGGTATTGCAGTTTGAGACACTTGAGTGAGTTAAAACTTCATCCACCATGACCTTACATTTGTTTTATGAGTGGTTAATTTCCAAGTCTCTTTTTAAGCTGCTCATCATATTTTATAACTTATCACATTCTATTATACAAACTGTCTTTGAAGCTACTTCTGATATGCATAAGAAAAATGAAAATGCTGATTTTGATTACTTTTCAAAATCAAAAAATAATATGAAAGTATGTGTAAAAATTATCTTTTTCATACCCATAGGAAAATACCCAGAACCTCTTCAGAACAAAGTGCCTCAATTTGCACAAATGGCAACTGAAAGCTACACAATAAAACATAAATTCTGAGAAAAGTACTTGCAAGATGCAAGGTCTGTTATTTCTCAATACTTCGATAGCTTTATTTACTGCCTGTCTAATCAGTCATGAGCAACACCTGACTAAACATGGTGTCCTTCACACTGGTGATGCAGAGTGAGGTTCGAAACACAGAACTACATATGCAGGAATATGAGCGTCTGTGCCTAAACTTTTCTTCTGCACAGCAAATGATGCTGCCACATATGCACCTAAGATCTAATTTTGTACAACCAGTGTTTTAAGGACAGATAACTGTATTTTCTCTAAAAAGTTATGTAGCCACATGGTAATCTATTGCTATCAAATATAAACAGTTTGTTCCAACATAGGTACCTTGAATTCTTTTCTGAGAATGAAAATGTCTGCGCAGTGAGTGTGGCCTTTTACTAGTTTTATTTATTTTATTGTATTTGTTTGTTTGTTTTAGCTTACTTGGTGACTCAAATGCTAAATGGTATTTAAGGACTGAAAGCCATATATAAAATATACCTAGGCACAATGAAGAGCAATTGAAACTCAAGTGGCTTCTAAACTTCCTTTACACTGGTAGTAGTGGTGTCTCCCCTCAGTGATTTCCCCTTGCAAACATATAATTCCTTGACAAGTCAAGCTCTTCTATAAGCAGTGGACTGTCTAGGAGACTCCTCCAGAGGATAATTCAGAGCAGCTAAGACTTATTACTACTATTATTATTATTATTATTATTATTATTATTACTACTACTATTATTACTACTATTACTACTATTACTACTATTACTATTACTATTACTATTACTATTACTGCTATTATACTTGTTCCTGAAAAAGTCATCTCTGCTGACCACCGAATAAACCTAATTTCCTGAGACCACAATTGCCTATGGTCAAATTACTTTGTGCATAAATTGCTTTATAAATTAGAATTTATGTTCTCATGAAAATTAAGAACCTATCTTAATAAATTAACGTATGGACACCATTCCAAAAGTTTACACAATGTATATTTTTCAGTGGAAATTGTTCTGAAGCTATTAAACAAAAGTGTCTTAACTGTTTAAATGCAATGACATGTATAAGAATGAAATAAAAATCAAACAAACAAACAAAAAGATATACAGATCAGATACTTTTTTTTTGCTTTGGCTTTGTTTGCCCAATTCTTAACGTTTGTTGCTATTTTTAGCTTCATAAGATAATGAGAGCACTTTATTTTCAGTTCACTGATGGGAAGATCATGGAAAGAGACACAATTTGGGATCTGGCAGTGATGTGTGGGGAGGTTTGGCATCTTGTTATAGTGACTCATCATATTAGCAACAATATTTTTAGTGGTCCATGTTGTGTGAATTAAGTTATTATAAATTTTAGGGCAGAAATGGATAACCCTGCACTGGGTTTCGGGCTTTGCTAGCTCTTAATTGGACTGAAAATTGATACTCTGAATGATATAACACCATATTGGTTATTTAAGGACTTCAGGCATGCTCAAAGTCTCAGAATGATCAATGTTTTCATTGCTCAGGTTGAATATGTAAAGAATGTCTCTTGCCTGACACCAACATATTCAGACTTCAAATTATTTTAATGGCACTCTGAGCTTCCTGTTGCTAGTAGCAATTGATGTACATATCTCCAGTAACATATTTAGGAGGGTTTAAAGCATACTTGAAGGTAGACTAAAAGTTCAATCTGTATTTTCAGCACTCCTGTGTGAAATTGAACATAAATGTTGCTGAAGACTATGGTGATGGAACACAGCAGAGAAGTCATTCTTTTTTACCTCTGACAGTTCATTAAAATATAATCATACTGTGAATTCAGATAGACCACGTGTAATGTTTGGTTCAAATATTTCTTTGGAAAGGCCTTGTTTATGTTTAAATCTATGGTACTATTGCAGAAGGCACATCCATTGATAAGCCTCCAAACAGCAATTGAGGTTGAATATGTTAGTTGAGGAGAAAAATAATTAGGAAATATGTGTCTAATGCATTATGAATAGAAGTGTATAGACATGAAATTGTGCCTTGATGTTTCCTTTACCTCTTTAGATGTAATTGTTGCCATCAGCTTTTAGTGATTTGTAAATTATCAGTTATGATTCATGACTCTTGTTTCCTACCATGTCTGTGTACATAATTTTCCCAGAAATTAAATAAGCATATTGATTCCTTCTGTCTTAAGTTTATGTAAGAAGGTTAGAATCAATTGTTTAGTGCATATATAGCATTGATAATTTCATTTATACCTGAGTTATAGATGATGCCAAGAAAACAGGACACAATATAAACAACACTGGTGTTCTGTAAAGTCAATGGTTCCATCACTCTTTGCCTTTTTTTAAAAGAGGCTTTGATTTTTTTCTCCTTTCTGAATATTTCTGGAGCAAGATTAATTTTCTTTTTTAAACCCAAAATTTAACACACAGACAGACATACAATTGTCAGCCTTTACCTTTTTTTATGGCTAGAATAATTTGGTATATTTGTATATTTTTATCCTGTCTATTACCAATATTGGTTCTTAGATACTGAAGAACCCTTCCCTATGTGGAACTTTTAATTTTATTTACATTGAACATTTAGATTTTTTTAATGTCATCATAATGTTCTAATTTCACAGTGATGTTGAAAATAGTATACAGGTTGCTGTAAGGTATAAATCCAGAATCACAAAAAATACTGTGTACTTGAAAAGAGGAAATATACAGCAAATTGTTCTCAAGCCATTTTAGTTTCATATATTTGGTAATAAGTGACATATTGAATATTGAAATAATTATGTTTCTATTTTCAATGCTGGAATATCTAGTTTAAAACCATTACTACTCCTCCTATCACCACAGGCCCTGATAAAAAGCCCTCCCTCTATTTCACTGCTTTAAGTCTTGACAGGCTGTGACAAAGTTTCCCTTGACCCTTCTCCAGGACCCTGGGATGCATCTTGTTGGATCCTACATATTTGTGTGGTCATGTTCCAGTACTGTATGACCAAGACATACATGATTTTTTTAGGTATAGCCTCCACACTGGAATTAAACCATGGACAGCATATTCTGTATTTCACTCCAATTTTTACAGTAATTGGTAGAGAATGAAGGGGGGGAGAGACCCTGTCAACGCCCTGACATAGCTGAGAAGCACTGTTTCATCTAAGAAAATGAGGCACTGGGTCATTGTTAAGTACCCTTTGAAGGTCCATTGCATGCAGAGATACATTCCATGCAGTTCACAAGCAGATGTCCAAATTGAACACTTACAGAGATCCCTGCATGAGGTCCATAGAGTGTTACTATACACAATATTAGATTGAAGAAGATTTTAGCATATACATTTAATTTATTTTGTGGATTTTCCCTATTTTGTTTTGTTTCACTTCCACATTTTTTACATTTGGGATGTGACATATATTGAAACAACTACAAATTCTAAATTGCAGTATTTGGATTAATTTCTTCAGTTTTGACTAGTTTTCAAATAATTCTTTCTTTTTTCTTTCTCCCTCTTTTTGGATTTTAAGGTTTTGTTTAGACAGACATCTCAGAAAGTTTACCTCTTTCATTCAATTATCTCTGTAATACAGATCTATTAAGAAAAATTGTATTCTATCTCTAAGGCAGAAAGTGAGAATTTTGTTATTGATTTCAATAGGATCAAGAATGCATCAACATACTCAAGTCTGTACCCAGCTTATCATGGTATTTTATCTGTTTTTAATTAATGGACTGTCCTTTATAATTCTTATTTTGGATGTACGACGTAACTCCAGATAGATGGAATTCTTATATTGTTTGCTCCTTCAGTTCCAAGACTTCTCGTAGTCATTTTTGTATGCAAAAATGTAAGCCTGCAATCAGCCGTCAAATATTTTAGAACTGAAATGGAATTCAAGAAGTTCAAGGCACAGAGACAAGTAATTCAGAACAGTGGTGCTCCCTACACGTGTATATTACTATATTGCTACTTGCATTTTTTTCACTATGTCTTTCATCTTCTGGTTTCTAAGTCTTTTCTTAGTGTGTATAGCTAAACTATAGCAACAGATATTGTAGAATAGTTCTGAGATAGATCTAAATCCTTCTCAATGTCATTTTTTCACTTCTCAGCTACACCGGAAAAGATTTCTAGAGTTTTTCAGCTCCAACTTCCTTGAGGAAAATTGAAACGTGCAAAATCCTACAACCTATTTTCTAAACCGGGAAGAAGTTATTGTTAAGGAAGGAAGACTATTAAAATTCTATATCTGAAATATTTTTAAAATATTTCAGATGTTTTCCTTTCTGCTTGAAACCTATGCGATTAATTCTGTGGTACATTAAGTATTTAAGAAGGTAGTGAAGAATATGTCTTATCAAGACACTGTCCCAGAATAGCTTGATGGGGCTAGAAAAAAGGAGACCATCTTTGCTGTTCTCAAAGCCCAGAGCAGAAACAACTACAGTTTTATTACTACTGACAGGGGTGGTTTAGGCTGTTCTTAAAGATCTCAAGTGCTGGAGGCCCTAGTAAGTCTATTTCAGTGATTCACTCACTCTGAGAAATGTTTTCTCATTTTTAACCTGAATCTACAGCTTCCAATGAATGAACTACTTTTTTTAAAGTGCAGGAGAAAACAGAATTACAGACATTACAGAATTGTTATAAATGAATGTCACTGGTTTTATATCACAAAAAAAAGAGTATTAAATACCTTTTTTATAAAGAATAGCTTACCACTATGTAATAAAAGAAATTAAACTTTAGAACTCTTGATTTTATGTTCTTTGGCGTTGAGATGTAGAGTGCAAGTGAACATCTTGACACCTCAGATCTTTCTGACAAATGTCATCATGCTATTGGAAATTATTTGAAAATGTATCACATACTGGAAAGAGATTGGATATTAGGAAAAGTTTCTTTACCCAGAGGGTGGTTGGGCACTGGAACAGGCTCCCCACGGCACTGGCCACAGCACCAGCCTGATAGAGCTCAAGAAAAGCGTTGGACAGTGCTCAGGCACATGGTGTGATTCTTGGGGTGTCCTGTGCAGGGCCAGGAGTTGGACTTTGATCGCTGAGGGTCCCTTAAACTCAAAATATTCTATGATTCTACTGTTTTAGGATATCTTACTATTTGAACTCTGTTTCTTTGCAGTTTTTAGGTTGTGCAGAGAAATGCTGGAAGAGCAGCTCTGGCTTTGTAAAATCCAAAACCACACTTAAACAGACATCTCCGTATTCCTTTAACAATTGAACAAAGAGGCTATTTTTCATGAAAATTAGAACCACATATCACGCTTTAAAAAAAGCCGACTAAATGCCAATCTTGACACAACAAACCCTAGGAGTTTCTGATTATGTGGGAAGATAAAGAAGACACAATAATTCATTTCCTAGAATGGCAGCTAGTGATTTCTTCAAATGGCCTTCACTAGAAGGAAAAAGCATACTGCTCTAATCAATACACAGATAGTCTGTAATGTAAAGATTAAGATCAGAATACTTAATAATCTAATACTTTTTCTCTCCATATAGCACTCTGGAAGTCAATATCATTAGAAACCTGGTCCATTTCCCTGCTTTGAAAGCATTATATATTTAAGGTTTCTGAATAATTAATCCAGTCTGTGTGGCTAAAAATATAAAAAGTAAGTCCATCCATTATCTTCCCCAGCTGCTGCCTGAATATTAGGGGTTTGGTGGTTGTGGTGGTATTTTTTTAAACTACTCGGTATTCTTTTCCTTCTTGCTGAATTGTGGCCACATTAAAGGAATAAAGTATTAGACCCATGCAGCTGCTAAAATAAAGTCTGCTTTTCCTCAGATAGTAAATAAGCAAATACATGTGTGTTCATGCACACATGTATCCTTCTCTGATGGGAAAGGAAGGCAAGGCAAGGTCATTCTCATGGTACTTATATAAATAGGACTTAGGAAATAGGGAAAGATGCCTATTTTTTAAATGTGTTTGCAGATGTAAGAGGTTAAAAAGTTAAAATAATTTTTATTGCAATATTTATGAAATACTTAATACCTTATCTGCTATTTGCTGTACTTTCAATGACCCCTTTCCAATTCAGTTGCAAAGCTGCTAACGAGATTTGAGTATTTTACACATTCACGGATTACAAGTATATACTTGAACTTTAACACTTTTACATTAAAAATAACATTAATTTCATAGGATCATAGAATGGTTTTGGTTGGAAGGGACCTTAAAGATCATCTGGTTCCAACTCCCCTGCCATGGGCAAGGAAGGACACATTGCACTAGCTCAGGTTTCTCAGGGCCCACATCCAACCTAACCTTGAACACTTCCAGGCAAGGGGCATTCTTCTCCCACCATTTTCCCTACCAAACCCGCAGCTCCACTCTTGCCTTTTGTAAATGAAGAAATTCCTCTTGTTATTAAAGAAATATAACTTAGAAGAGGCACATGGAATTAGGTAACCCTCCAGTTTAGATTAATAGTGTTAAAATAGAAAGGCATGGAAACAGTGATCTGCTTAGGATAAATTCACCAAAAATCCCCAACAAAACTTTAAATCAAGAAATGCTGCCAAGGAAATGTTTCGTTCAGTAACACAGGAGTTTTAAAATGTATTAAGCAGAGAGAATTTGCTGTGGGCTACTTGCTTTATAATAATAAATAGTATAGTAAGCACCCTTAGCTCTAACCATAATTCATTGTTGTTTTTGTTGTCTTCTCTACATACTCTAAATCATGTGAACTGAAGAGTCTGATTTGCTTCTGTTTGGGAGTTAAGGCTACAAAGCCAAGAATGCTTTGCCAAATATCTTGAAAATTTCATTCTTTCCACTGCTCCAATTGTCACAAACACCTCTCCCTCTTTGTACTGCCTAGATATACTGGACTTTAAAATTAACTTAACAGTAATGAGATGAAAATGTTGGTTCTGTTGGTAGAGCATATTAGAACGAGAAGTCTGCTTTGTCCTTCAAAATAATGATGAAATAGAATCAGACTCATTCTGCAGCTATGGCACACATTTTAAATCAATTAGTCTCTGAAAAATAAGATCAAAACTTTGAACTGACTCAAGGGTCTTTTACCCTTAGTCTGCCTGGACATGATACATGAAGTCACTGAGTTAAGTGAAACAGTATATATTCTTTAAACACTCTCAGCTTTTGCTCTCTGGAGTAATGTGCCCATTTTCGGTGTTCTCTAGTTCACATTTGATGTCAAAGAAAATCGGTTGCTCTATCTGATGTTAAACTATCAACAGCAGAGAATTGCCTTAAAAATCTATATTAACATTTTTTCTTCTCATTAAAACAAAATCAGTCACACTTCTGCTAAACTAAGGAAGTTTTCTTTTCTGTGGATGTCTGAATGGACAAAAAGTTTTAATGGTTTTGGTTTATACCAATTTGTGCTTCAGCTTCCCTCTTTATACATTCATTCATCTCAGAGCCAAACAGAACTGCAGAGTGTTCCCCTCCTGAGGCCAGCACTTTCATCAGTTATTTCATACAGGGAGCCCAATAACTAGGCTATCTGCATAAATTTTATAATAGTGGGCAGCTTTTTCACTGAATTTCAGAACATTAATTACTTGACATTAATAATTCTAAGGTGTTTTGGAATTTATTGCAGAAATTTCAACCACATAATGTATGCCATGCCAAAGTCCAGTATTTGGTAGCCCTGGGTAGAATCTAATGTTAGAATCATATTGAATAATTAAAACTTTTTTGTTTTCAAAACTAGTAATGTAAAATTTTAATTTCTTTTAATTAAATGCAGTGAAGGCACTTTAGAAAGGATATTATCACACCAATTGAAAACATATTAATAATTTTACCCTCTTTTTTCTGAACTGAGTTTAACTCACCCACAAGCTAGGTCTGTTATATCTGCTGGTCTCAATAAACCTACAGATCAATCCTGTGTGAATCCTCTTTTGATTAAGAAAGGTTCATCAAACTCCAGACCAGATCAGTTCTGCCTGTTAGTAGGTGCTGCTACCGTGGGACTGTGGGCCAGTCACTGTTTTACTGTAATGACACAGGAATAAAGTTAGAATGAGAAAATTGATGACTTATTGAAAGAAAGATGAAAGTGTTGAATCAAACCCAGAATATTTTAAGATATTTGAAGAATTTTCTTCTCAGACATCGTTCACTCCTCATCTTCACTGTGGTTTTTTTCCGACTGTGTATGATATGGCAGTAGATGCTGTCATTACCAGTGTAACTGTCCTAAACTGCTCTGAAGTACTAGTAGGTGTTTGTCTAATATGCTGTAGTCTTATGCTGTAAATGTCATAGGGATTTGGCAAAATGTATGCAAATGTTGATTTAAAATATTTGTCCTTTCAGAGGATAAGTCTTTTCTCTTAACAACTATTCAAAGAGTCCAACTTACACTTATGCTGTATAGCTATGGTATGCCAAAATGTGAAAACAACATTTTGTTCTTGGAAAACAGAAGGTGTTCTAAATATGTGCCTTCTTTTAAAAAATGCACATCAAAAATTTATTATGTAGGTTAACCTAGTCCTTGGCATTGCTCATCTTGCATTCACGATTTCTTCACTCTTTCCCATTCACAGAATTTCAATGATCTGTGAAGCAGTGATGGTTACTTCCCAATGGGATGACTATGCCTTTTTAATCAGGAGAAAAGTATTAATATTTCTGAGATGATTCCCAAACCAATAGCAATATTTTTCTTAGATTTGGTGCACTTTCCCAGAAATTTGTGATACATTGGAAGTCTAAACATAGGTCACCAGACAGGCCACACCTTCTGCTTTATATTTAACCAGAAGTAGTGCAGGTTTTGTTTCTGAAAAAAATTTCTCTGTGCTAGAACTGAAGAAGAGGACATGGTAACAAGTGGGAGATTATTTTCAAAATCTCATGCTGGAACGGAATTAAAGCAGTAACACGGATAAGCTTGTATGCTCATCTCTTTCTATGATTTATTGTTCTCAATGGATCTCATTGCAAAAA
>VWZW01002521.1:306743-323370 GCA_013397115.1 Edolisoma coerulescens | reverse complement strand
AAAAAAAAAAAAAAGTAAAATACCTTTGGCTTGTGAAAGAAAAAAGTCAGATATTTATACATATTCATCTTGCAGACAAATCAGGAAGGACCAGAGTAAACCAAAATAGAACTGACTTTCTTATAGTTCTGGGATTTTTTAAAAACAGTAATAATAAATAAAAATGAGTTAAGAATTATAGTGACTAAAGTGGAAATCTTTGGGGAAAGTAGTAGACAGGAGTTCATTGGTCAGCTGGTATGCTAGAAGAAGTTTCTCTGACTGGTCCATTTCTGTATTAGAACATGATTTTATGGTGATCCTGCTGAGCCTCTTATAATTCTAGGCTGTCAAGTAAGTGAAGAGAAATTACTAAACATTGTTGGCTTCATTTTACAGGAAACTAAGAAGGCACAATAATCCTTGCTTTGTGTGTGACAAGAAAATAACAATAATAGAAGCTTTTTTCTCATCTGGGTTCCATGTCTGCTTGATATTTATCTGGGGGACAATAGGCAGAACTACTTGCTCCAGGACCATGATAATCTACAGGACAGTTTTCCTTAGACTTCTCCTAAGTTAGGATGCTTCCCTTTAGTATCTGTAAGGAAAGTGTTGTCTCACATTCTGACATTCATTCCATATGCATGAACCAGGGAGAAGAAAAAATTTTTGAATCAATTTCAGGTTTCTTTCAAATCTCATTCAGGGTCAAAATGTAGAATAATGAAATGTAAAAGCTTATGAGATGTTAGTCTGTTAAAGGGCTCGCTCACTCCCTTGCTCTTCACTGAATCCTCCCTTGTTCAGTACTCCTCAGGTCAAGACTTTTAAGAGAAGTTCTGTTTTCAGCAGCGTGATTATCAGAAAACTTAGAAATTCCTCAAAGAGCCTTTAGGATGTTTTCCTCTTGCACCTAATGTTGTTTATACTGAGAGATCCTTTCAGATTTTTTTGGGGGTTTGGGTTTGGTTTTTTTGTTTGTTTGGTTGGTTGGTTGGTTTTTTTCTTTTCTTTTTGGCATAGCAGAGCCATTATACCTCTTCCTCTTCCTTCTAAGGGAAAAATATGGTAAATTTCTGCTGTTGCAATAGTTTGATGCCATAAAAGCCGTGCAGATCTGAAACTTTGTATTGGTTTTCGCTTCTGCCTACAGTATTATTGATTAGTTGAGGTTAAAAATATAGGGTTTTCTGAAATGCTTAATACAGGTTTCTCATGCACCTATGATTTTAACCTATGATTACGAGGGAAAATTACATTAGCTCAGCAAACTATTGAAAAAATAACAAATGTTATTCTGAAAACCCGACACTCACTCAGAGTTCAAGTGTACAGAAGGGGCAGTGTAGGGGACAATTTTACTTCCAGAGTGAGAGCTAGAGTAATTTTGAGAGTACGTACACTCTTCTTTGTTTAGGATCTTCTCAATAACAAAAAGTGACTGGAGATGTAATACCTAGTGTTGGGCTGAGACTGTGCTTTAGCAACACAGTCTGATTCTTTTTTCTCTTCATGTTTATTTTAGGCAAACTTGACAGATAATTGTTGGAAGCTTAAAAGTGCGTTGACAGAGTTTTTTCACCTTTTTTTTCTCTCTAGGCATATACACTTTTCCTGCTCATCTCTTTCAATTTCCATACAAATTTATTAATCTCTGAGCTTGCTCTTTTTCTCTTCTTGCTGTTACTGAATAGGATCTGAATTTTTGGGACCTGACGCTAGGGTAGTGAGTGGAAAGCAAATTATAGGAAGGCCAGGTGCAATGGAAGATGTATCTAAAAAAATATATTTTTAACATTCCTATCTTGGCTTTTTTCCTCTAGGGAAGAGGAGAGGAAGGAGACAAAAAAAACCCCTCAGCAGGTACTGTTTTTTCAAAGAATGTAATATAATTATTAAATGTGTTAAAGTAACTGTCCCTTATAGTTGCAGAATCGTTGTAGGCAAGGTCCAGAATTTAGGCTGAGAAACACTGAGGAGCAACAGAAGAGTGGGAGTTGTAATCTGCTATTGGTGTTACTAACACTTGAAATATCTACCATTCATTTGTGCTCCTTGAAACAAAGGAATTTGTTAGCTTTCTTTATGCATAGCTTCCTAGCTGACAATGACTAATTCTAGCAATTTCCCACTTTGCCCATCTTCCTTAGTTCTAGTACTCTTTTTTGTAACTGTGAAAGAGACGTGCAATGGCAACAATAAGCCTCCTAAAATGCAAATAAAATACATCCATTTCAAAGAGAAAGTGAAAAATAGTGAACAAAAAGGAAAGGATTGCTGTTAATATCATAGACAAGAGGCAACTCACATTTTTGGAAGTAAATCATGTGGAAAACTTAATGTCCAGTATTTTCCATCAAGGCAGGGTTTCCCTAAGTGTGAAAGAGCAAGAGTAAACTTCTTGGCATGTTTCAACCCCTTAAGAAATTATAAATTTTAATTAAGGGATGTGACATCTATACCTTAGTAGCAGTAATTTTATCCACCTTTTTCACTAACAGAAAAAAAGTCTGAGTATGTGATAAGAAGAAATGACACTTCAAGTAACACAAAGAAATCTTTTAATTTTGATGGAGAAGCTAATCCTGGAAACCATTTTCAAGCACATTTAGGATGAGAAAATCATCAGAAGCAGTCAGCATGGTTTCACCCAAGTCATACTTCACCAACTTATATATAAAAAAATATCTGCAAGGAGGGTATAGAGCTTAGGGATCCAGGCTCTTTTCAGTGATACCCAGCAACAGGACCAGAAACAATGGGCACAACCTGAAATGAAGAAAGTTTCCTTTGAATGTCAGATAAAACCTTTTTACTGTAAGGATAACTGAGAATTAGAATGGATTGCCTGGAGAAGCTGTAAGTCTCCGCCTGTGGAGGTATCCAAAAGTCATCTGGACACAGTCCCAAAGCAACTGGTTCTAGGTGGCTCTGCTTGAGCAGGGTGGTTAGACCAGATGATCTCCTAGTGTCTCAGCCACAGCCTTTCTGTGATTATATGATTCTGTTTTGAAAAGCATTGTCCAGTGTTGACATCAAAGTTTATCCCCTGCTTTGTCGGTCCTTCTGAGGTAAGTGACCTGAAGAACACTAAAACTTGGTGGTTCACCAGTCAACCCAAGCTTTGTATGTCTTCTCCACAGTACTGCCTGGAAAGCACAGAGAAAGTGGGCATCCATGTGTTTTGNCTCATTATACACTTTTATTTTTCACATATTTTAAAGATTAAAATTAAATCAGGGAACTGGCTGTTCAAATTTGTCTTTGTGTTAGATATTGAGGTAATTTTTGAGTAGTTACTAAGTTTCTATATGTAGAGCTAGATCTCTTACTTTATAAATCTGTTAACAAGATGATATCCTACTGACAGAATAACAATACTTATTAATTAAGTACATGTAAAAGTAGTACCATTATCAGTGAAAAAAATAACACTTCAGCATTTTATAGCCTTTTTACTTCTACAGTCTGAATTTTATTATTGGGAGAATGTGAAACATGAAGCAATGAAATTACTTGTCCAAGGTAATATAAAAATTCAACAGCAGAGCTTAAAAAAAAGTATATACCTTTAGTCCTATCTTAATGGTTCTGGTAATAATAGCTATCTGCCATGCAGCAAAATATGAAATATCTGCAAGAATTCTCTAAGGTAGGAGTTGAAATAACTGCTAGTCACCTTGCAGTTCTAAAGTTAGTTTATATCTCCACAATAATATTAAAGTACTAACACGAATTACTGATACAACAGGAATTTGGCAGTTATTCTATTGAAATTCTTGCTATATTGAGTTGAAAAAAAAATTTACTTCAATTCTGCCTACTTAGTCACCATTAGGAATTGCCTTGGTGAAAGTGACTTTCTGTAAAACACTCAAAATCCAAATACATTCTGGTCTTTACTGATTTCTCCAAAATGCTTGGGAAATCTGTGGCTGATGAAATATTTACTTCTGTTTTTGAGCTGAAACAAATGCTTATGGGTTACAGCTCAAAATATGACCCAAAGCTTAGAGAATACAAATGGTTTGTGAGAGTCTGTAATAGGCCAGAAATATCCATAAACCACCCCCTGCCAAGATATAATGTTGTTTATATATGTCTCCTGCCTTGTAGGCCTTATTTCCCATTGTGGTAGGTTAATATTTCTAAGACTGGAATGAAAGGGTTTGTAATAGAAATATATGTAAACATTTATAATTTGTATCCGCAATTCTGCCCTGCTTATAAGATGATCTTCAAGTGTTCTGTCTCCCTTTTTATTTCCCAAAAGACCTTATATTCTCTATTTCTCTGTGCCTTCCTATTTGTATCACCTCAGGATATTCTTGCCCCATATTGATTGGATTTGTCTATTGTGTAGGTTCAGGGAGAAATATTTACTGCACAAAGCATTATAAATCTTTTGGTTGGGCTGCAGGGGAGATTCATATCAGCAAAGTACAAATATGCCAGAAAAAACTTTTCTTATGTAGAATACGATTTCTCTTAAGCAAATGAAGGTATTATGTCTGACATATGCTGATATATCTAAATATAAAAAAAGGAGGGGATGAATGAAAAAACCCTTTGATAAATCGGGAAAATATTTACTGAACTTTCTACAGTGCTGCATACTGTGGATATTAGTAATTTTGTGATACAATGCCTTTTAGATAGTGCATTTTTATTCTATCAGTTATTACTTATCAGAGCTCTTTATATATAAATGACCAGAGATTTTTTTATTTTGAATTTTGTTATTATGGATTAAACTACTTCACTCTCTAGTTACTCTTTCTAGTTCATATTTATTGCATATTTTTCCATATTTTCACTGGAACTTATCAGAAAAAAATGCATAAAATTATATAATAACTGGAAATAGTGAGCAGACAAGTGAATTAAGAATATTTTTTCTTTCTAGGAGAAATGAAATCCTAATCACAGTCCCTCTCAGTTGCCCAATAACCACTAAGTTCATTCTTCATCAGAAAACATAGAAGGCAGAAAAAAACCAGCTGTGTGTGAACTTTTCTTTCTGAATATAAGAATAACTTTAATTTGAACATAAGCACTTTCTTTTTATACAGCAATGAAGAATATTTACTAATCACTCAGTATCCTATAAAAAAAAGGTATGGATAGTATCATTGGCTGATGATGTTCAATTGAATTTATTTGGGCATGATGAAATAGTGGATATTACAGCAAAAGAAATATTTCAACTCCATTCCAACAACAGAGTTGTTCTGTCAACTTCCATAGGGTGTGAGTTAGTAAAATCTTCCTGCCTAAAACTTGAAATGCTTTTTCATTCTTTTGAGTAATGCAATAATCATTATGTTGCTATCTAACTTTTCTGGGTTATATTTGTAGTTTGGGAATTATATGAATGCATTCACAAATTTTAATGACAGAAATAATTCCTGTCAGGAAATTTAAACTGATTGGTATAGAGAATAAGATTTTGACACACATTCCACCATCAGAACTGTAATTTTTATGCCATAGAACTTGTCTTTTCCAAAAAATATTCAATTTTTTTCAGATCTTTCAAATTATGTATCATTCTTAATGCACCTCAGTATGTTGTCTCTTCAGGCAAGCATCGAAATGAAATGCCAGGCATTACCTGTGTCAATGCTTATGGTCATGAAGCACTACTCTTATCCTGAAGCCTGCTGTACATTTGCATAGGTTGTTACAAGATGGTTTTGTATCTCCTTCTTCTTATTTTATGTAATTACTTTTCCATACCCTGTCTTATTAATTGCTTACTCTTTACCTCACAGTTATAATGAAGTTCAGCAAATTACAGAGACATTATGTTCGAGGTAACTGGAGTAGTTTTCATACTTGGGATGTTGAATTGAAAGCAGCAGTACTTTCAAACACATAGGAACACTTGCTTTCTCATTGCCATTGCTGCCTAGGCGAGGTGCCTTTCATGCAGTGGCATTTGACAAGTACTTTCTGTGTGGTACTAAAAAACGCAATTTTATATTCTTCATAGAAGCACCATCAGATACATATTTTCATCAAAATGGTTTTTTCAGTGCTTTTGTCTATGGGATTGAAAAAAAGCAGGGATGTTCTGGTCACTGAAAAGTTGGGGTTTAAACAAAGCAAATGCTGAGACCAACTAAATATCATTTTTTGATAGCTTTATGCCATTCTTAAAACTTCTGGTGGTTTTAATATATTTCTTTGAGAAATGATGTAGGTGCTTAGTATAGACACAGCAGAGAGTTAATTTGATCCTTGGATCCTTGCTGTGTATGCATTTGTGAATTGTGTTTGTTAAGTATTTTTACATCCAGTGGGTTTCTATATTATTAACACAATTTTCTGCAGACCTTCCTTCTGGAAGATGAGCTTCAGTCGTTAATGGCTAGTAGGCTTCTGAAGGTGATGGTTATTCATAAACAACTGTTTGTCCTGGGACATCATATGAACGTTTCAATTTTCTCATTTAATTTCTTAATTCCTTCTGTTTCTTGGTGTCTTCTTGTATTTAGCTTACTTTCTTGAGACTACCCCTCCAATGGTCATATGTTCTCTTCTGATATTTACTTAAAAGTGGATTAAAAATTCCTAAGACTCACAACACTATCTAGTGCCCTTAGAAGATTTCTTCATAAAATTTTATGTGTTAGTTTCAGGCAATCCAGTAAATGTCCTAATTTGATTAATATAATTTGCAGGGAAAGTGGGCTAGCCAAATTTCTGATTGCTCAATATTTTAATGGGAAACTGTTGGAGTCTACTGAAATTCTGGATGCCTGAGACAAAAGAGAGGTGATGACCATGCATTGGCGTTAACCTTTTTTTTTCTTTTCCAGCAGATACGTTTTGAAGAATTACCATATTTAGACACAGATCAGTTTGTTGAACTGCTCAGTTCTGGTCAGAGAGTTTGCATCACAAGATGCTGTCAAAGTTTAGGTATGTAATTTCTGCGTTATGGTTTTTCTTCAGTGATGACACTCAGCTTTCTCTAACTTAGGGTGTATTATGATTCTGATGTAGGGAAATCCACACAGGAAGACTGCAATTTTTCATGAGTATGATACTAGCAATGTTTTTCAGGAGATTCCATTGCTTTGGAAGAATTTGTTCTTACAGACAATATTTTTTCCCTTGGTTTCTTCAATCCACGTTTTAACATTCTGAAGACTTCAGATCACCACACATACTTTAACTTCTGTGAAGATAGAGAGAAAAAAACTACAATTTTTTTTAAAAGTTATTTTAACACTTCCACAGGGAAAAAAAATATTCATTACGCAAACTTACAGTGAGCTTTACCTAGAAAATTGAACTTTTGTTGACATCTCCCTAAAGCAAATTTACTTGTTCGTCCCTCAGAAACCAAAGTCAAAGTCCCACCTTAGACACAAACATTCTGAGAACTGAAAGAGTATCAGCATGAATTGTTTATCCTAGAAATATGGCCTAATTGTCATGAGAGTAGCTGGCATATGTTCCTCAGTCTCTTTGTTTAGGACTGTCACAGATTCATGAAGGTATGCTTTTCCAGTTATTAAAATGAATGGGAAAAAAGTCTAGAATGAGAATCTCTCTGCCCATATGTATTTCTTTTCCAATATATTAGACTGAAATCTTCTGCCCATACATTACTAAGTGCTGCACAGGGGCTACTAAGGTGTTTCTTCTAGAGGTCACACTACTATAATGAGGATACCTCAGCAACTTTAGAGACATGTTTAAAATATATTCAGGCAGGTTAGTACTTGACATACATTATACAAAACAGTGTAAGGGAGAGGAAAAATGAAAAGTCCACTTTGGCTGACAATCCATTGGACAATTACATGCTTCCATATTAGTAGGTACTTCAAAATCCTGGAGTAACAGAGAGCTCCATTGCTCTACTGCAGCAATTAGAGAAAGTACTATCTGTTATGAGGTATGATAACACTAGTAGTATGAGCTTCTTCATGAGTCAATTAGTCAAACCTAAGTCAAATCTATTTTTTTGCATGTGAAAAATTTTAGTATTTCTAGATTGAGTTACCTAGAGATCAGTGGAATACTTTTACTTCACAAAATAGTTTAAGTATAATCTTCAGTGCTGCCACAGATAAAAAAACCAGAGAAAAAACCCAAAGAGTAACACTAAATATAGTTTTGTACAAAAGCAAGAAAACTGGATTATGACTTTTTCTCCCAAGAATATTCCGTTGTGCCCAAAACCAGCTTGCAGTTTTCCTTTTCAGGATCCAGACCTGTCAGAAAGTCTTCAAGGCATTTTCCTGGTACGTGAGCCCACCACATGAAAACCTGTGTTAATTCTGTGAGTCAACTTTTGTGACTGTTGGCTTCAAAACCCCAAAGCTGCTACAAATCAACTGATTGAAATATCATTGTTTTGAGGACTCAACTGACCCTGAATGCCTAGCTTTTGTATAGATTGCTAATGGCATCATATCGTGTATTTTATTACTATTAAAAGGATAACAACAACTAGAGATCATTAAAAAGTTATACTGTAAAATACAGCAGTTTAAATGACCATGTAGAAGAGACATTGATTAAGCCTATTCCATTAACAAATGCAGAGAATGATAACCTGGGGATCTGTGTGAAGAGGTAATAAAACATGACATTAAAGATTGCAACTTTTAATTTTCCAGCAGTTTCAACTTTTCACTACCCTATCAAATTCAGAAAAAGGATTTTCTTTTGTTATAGCTACTAACTTGAACTCCCAGAAAAGGATAACCTTTTTATAGGCTATATACCTTGTATTGTGGTATAAGCCGTTTGGTGGTAAAAAGAGATAAATGGAGATAAATAATATTAAGATTTCTTGCCAGAACCTTTAAACACTTGCAGTTAAGCGAAAAAGCTTAATTTAGAATATCATTCTGGTCTAAAACTACTATCAGTTTTACAACCAGCAACTATACTGTAATAGGAAATGACAACCCCAAAAGTAGTGAATGTCTCTTGGTAATTTCTCAAAATACTTGAAGTGGTTTCCTCTTTGTGAAAAATAACAGGAATTTGAATTTATTTAATTTATCTACTCTTATCTGAAGTGAACTAAACCTATTACTTTCACAAGTTTTATAAATACTGCAAAGGGAAGTTCTATCTTAGTCTTTGCATGCATTTTAGTTCTGACTTTTTTCTTATTTTTTTCATTTTGATTTTATTTTCACATTATGGACTTTTTTCAGACAGGAAAAGAAAAAAAATTGATGGGGGTAGGGGAGGAACTGGGCCTGAAATAGTACCCAAATGAGCATCATAAGTAACATTAAAATGGCATTCATTACAGGTGAAATAAGTATTTTTCATGAGTATGTCAAGCAGTCTGGGGATATCTTGCACAACAGGAATAATACAAATATGACTTGAGTTCACAGTGGAGTACACTTGCTGTAATTTTACATTCATTTCCTTTCAATATTTCAAGCCCATCCATTTAATTTTGAAAGACCTTCTTATAACATTTCCAGCAACATTCCACAATTCATTTCTCCTCTACTTTCACTACTGACCAGTTTTCTCTGTATCCTCTGTACATGGTCCTGCCTTTTGCTGAGAAAAATTAAAAAGAACCGTTTTACTATCCAGCTCATCTATGCTGTCTTGTGAATTTTTTCTTCAGCTTTGCCTTGCATTCTCTACACCAATGTGTGCAGGCATCCTTGTCTGAAAACCGGGTTCATATTCTCACAGAACATTCATTGTTGAAGAAAATAGGAAGAAGAGTTTTGATCAAGGGAATTGTTTTCAAAAGAACTTTTTTATCACGGATTTCCCTTAGGTTATGTCTTTTTAAACACAGGAAATTCAGGTAAAGTGCAGGTGTCTTGGGTAGTAGAATTAACAATAAAATTTACAATGTTCTTAACTGGCTCAGGTAATGTTTTATAATTCAAAATCTAAGGGGTTTTTTGTTGGTTGGTTTTGTTTTTTTCATGGAGCCATAGTGTGGAAATTGTTTTCGTGAATTGTTTTCATGAACAATAATATGACTTTCATTTAATAATAAAGTTGCTATTCAATTGTTACCTTAAACAGTAGCTGTTACAAACCAGACATTTATAACTTCTGCTGAAAACTAAAGAACTATAATTATGACCTTTACTATTGTTACTAAAAGTCCCAATAAAATTATTACAAGTTCTTCTGGTCCCCTCATCAGTTATGCTACTTCTGCTTAAGACCAAGACTAAAACATTGACCCTCTAAAGTGAGGGACAGTTGCTGAGTACAAATAACATAGCAGATTAGCTGTACTCACTGCACTAATGAAGGTGAGCTTTGTCATTATTACTTGCTTCTGTCATTTAAATCTGTTTCACAAAATAGACAAGACCAGTCTGAGAAATTAAAAACTCGAGTTCTTAGAAGATGGAAGGATATAAATCTACAGGTGTTGGAGTAAGATTTGCAAAAGGCTTTCAGAGCCGTCTCTGAATCTCTGAATCTCTGATGTCTCAGAACGCCCATTTGTCCTGTAGATGCAAATTTTCCACTTTTCTGTGTGGTCTTTAGTTAGAAAAGTGAGCATGGGATGTGCTGTTATCCTGATTGATGACCTTCTGCTGGGCTACAGCGTGGCACCTTCTGATCAATACCTTTCTTGTTGGAACTTGCAGAAGAAAACGAAGCAGTCTAAAAAAAGAGATTCCAGCTCTTTGCTTTCACTTGCTTATAAAAATGAACTGTTCTCTAAACTTCTGAAAAGAATGTGTCTCAGGATTATTTTGGGGCTTGATGATTAAACAGTAGACAGAAACCTGTCATGGGCAGATCTTCTGTATGACACAGGATGGAGGGATACAATGAATACTAAATTCAGTTTTCAAGTACATTTGGAACAAATTGTAACATATAGTTAATTGTATACTTATTTAAAAGCTGTCATCCAAAATTATTAAATTTCCACTTGCAATGGATTTTGGCAGTGAATGTAATACAGGCTTAAACTGTACAAATACCAAAATTTTTTTCCTTGTTGGTTTCTCTTATTTCATGAGTCCTTGGCTTATCTCTGTAAGACTGCAGGTGTGCTTCAGTGTGGGTGGTACATCTCAGAGGCACCTGCAGAGGACTGTCACAAGTACCCTTGCCATCTTTTTCACATCATCCCACAGTTTGCCAGGAACAAGCTTGATATTGCCCCTCTCCCCCATCATATTGAGTTTAAAGCTCTGCCAATAAGTCTCACTAGTTCCCAGGTAAAGACTCTCCTTTCTCATTGGGATGATGCCTGATGTCTGATGCCAGAATGCCTGATGCGGCATAGGCCATACCGTTGTCAAAAACCCCAAATTTTGGGGATGACACCAGCTATGAAGACCTGTATCAATAGACTCAGCCCATCTGTTTCTTTCAATACTGCTGCTTTCAACTAGAAGTATAGAGGAGAAAATAAATTGTGCCTCCGATTCCCATACCAGATGTCCAAAGGCCCTGAAATTCTTTTGATTGCCCTCAGACTATGTGTTGCCTCTTCCTTGCACCATGCATTGAAGATCAGTAACAGGCAGTAGTCCATAGGCCACATGAGGCTTGGAAGTCTCCTGGTGGTGTCCTTAACCCAGGGAGGCAGCAGACCTCCCTATAGGTTGGGCCCAGCTGGCATATCAGATCCTCTGTTCCCTTTAGAAGGGAATCTCCTACAACTAAACCCCATCTTTTCTTCTTCTTGTGAGCAGCTGTAATACAGTGAATTGATGTTACTGATTGTGGTGGTGCCTCTGGTGTGACTGGACCTTCATCCACTTCATCCTTAGGCTGGTCTTCTACACACACAAAGCCTCAGATGTATTGTGCAGAGGCCCCTGGGGGAGTGAGAAGGATGAAGAAGCATTTTGCCTCTCTGACTTCAAATTTTTATTACAAAAGGTGGGGGATATTTTAAATTGATTGTTAGTACATAAAAGTGGAAAAAAATTAGATCTTGTTGCTATTGCAGTATTATAACCTAGCTAATGCCTACCAGACCAACAGATAGAGGTCTGCAGTGGAAATTCTTGTTCAGCATCTAATAAGTTATTGTGCAAAGGTAAACAATAGTGAGCTATTGTTCGACAGAAGCTTGGAAAACAGGTTGTGCTGTGCCAAGGGCATAGACTGGATCAATCATGTGCTTGAAGAAAGAAAATTATAAAGGCTAGGATTTGGTCTTGACAATGCTGGTGGGTCTCTTCCAACTCAGAATATTCTGTGGTTCTATGAATGATGAGAATTTACCATGACAGATTGTCATTCAAAGATCTGAGAATATGTTCTTCTACTTTTAACAGTAAAATTAAATGTTTGCACAACACTGAGATCAAAGAGGTTGCAGAGGTTCTTTCAGGGAGAACTTTAGAGAAAATTAAAAACTGAAGTGAAAAGTGGCATAGGGTGAAAAGGGATTTCAATAGTATCAGAACTTAATGGAAGTTTAGTTCTTAAAGACTGTGCCCCACTATCAGCTTTACCTCTTTTGATTTCACTAATAAACCGTTACCATTCCTCAGACAATTAAACCTTCAAGATCTCTTTATTCATATTCACCATCATGAAAGATTTTATCAAGTATTTTAATAACTTATTCTGCTGCATTTAGCTCTCAGACTCTGACATACTGGAAAAATGGCAAGAGTCTACATTTTGGTTTTCATCATCTTTTCCTGCTGAATAATTCTCAGACCTGTTCTCATTTATATCAATTGATCAGAATGACAATTTAGACAGTACTGAAAACAAATTTGGGAGCCTCATAACGTGAAATGATATTTTATAAGTGATATTTATTTACTGGTGACTGAGTCTAATCTGCTTTAGGCCTTGCCTCTGCTCCAAATGTGGGATTGTGTTTAAAGAATTATTAGTATATTGATTTCTTCTTACAAACTGATATCAAATGCTCCCATTTTGTCACCGGTTTTAACCTGGCATATATCCTTTTTCTTTTTATTTGCCAGACTATGACATCTCAGTACAGCCAATGATTTTTCAAGAATGTTAAATGACAGATAAAACCTTGTCCATAAATCTGAACATTTTAGTATGACATCATTAAATTTATTTAGACACATTTAATATGTGAACATATTGAGATATTTTTCCTCCAATATTAAAACAAAGATAAGCTTTATTCTGATATTTAAGCCATCAATCAAATTACTAAAATACTAATAGTTTGTTAAGAACTTTGGCTCCACCAGTTACAAACATAGGAACTTCACAGAAGCTGCCCTGCAGTGAATGATTAGTTAGCAGGCGCATTTGTTAACTTTATCATGCATGAAGGTCCAGTTTGGAACTTGGAATTGTGTAATACTTTGCTCAGTTTCTGATATCACAACACTTTCAGTCTACCAGAACTACTCAGTTTTCAATATTGAAACTATGCACTATATTTTGAGAATATTACATTTAGTTAAATGCATTCTATATATTGTATTGCTCATATTCTGAAGGGAAGTAAAAATTGTACTTCTTTAGCAGGATTAACAAAAGTTGCAAAATTTTTCTTTATGTTATCATATTTAGGCCTAAAAGAGAGGTTACTCTAAATTATATAATGTCCATGCTTTTCTTACTTTATTAAACATATTAAGCCAAACAAGTAAAATATCTTCATTATGGAGTAAAATGTGGGAGGGCTAGTTGAATACCTTATAAGACCTTGCTTAATAAATGGCAGAACTAGATGAGTATTTGGTAAAATGTGTATCAGATGTTCTTGTTAATTTAACATTCTTCGTCTGTGTCTTAGACTTATTCTTTCTAACTTTTCATCTTGATTGAACAGCTGTTTCAGAAAAATGAAAGAAAAACTAGTTATGAAATATGATAAGCCCTTCTAATTTTCAACAATTTTAATGAAACCTCTTCATTTTTAGTGTCCTTCTGCTTTTAGATGTTTCATGGGTAAACAAAGGCAGGCTTCAGAAGAACTTTTTTTTTTTTTGAGGAAAACGCTGTCCTTGCTGGCACTTCTCTGTACTCCCTCTGCTTTCTGGAATTTGTGAACAACAACTTAATTTGGTGCAGTAGGATACAGGTTGAGACCAGGTTTTAAGCTGCATTTGTTGTAAATAAAATTTTATAAGTTACTTGAGTTTATAAATATTTTAGAAGAAGTCTAAAAGGAGGAGATATTTGGCGGATATTTTTTGCTAGATAGCTTATCCTTGACTGATTTCAAAACAATTCTTCTTCCTGTGTACCCATTTGTCTGATGGATTAATTATTTTCATTTACAATATTTTTTTGCTGACATAAAGCTCATGTCAAGAGATTAACTCTTACTATTCTAGACCAATAAACATTTCAAATATGTCTGTAAGAAGTTACATTTAAACAAAAAATGTTAAGGCGAGGCCCGTAACAAAGCAGCATATGAAGCAGAAGGTGAATAACAAGTATCTGTGGTTTTTGAACAAATATGCCTAAGAAAACCTTTCAAAACCCAATATAATTTTGCCCTTATAGAAGTCTTCTTGAATATTATCTAAGTTTTGTGCTGTACTTCCTTGATTTCCTTTGTCACAAGTTGTGTGGATTTTTAAATGGACTAGGGGTCATTGAAGCTCCTTTCAGCAGTTCTGGCATCTCCACTCAAGATGCAGTGGACAGGCCTTTTGCCACATTTCCACTGTGGCTTCCTTCTCCTAGCATCGGCAAAATGCTAAAACTCATTGCATTGAAGAAGGTACTTTCATCCCCTCCACCTCCACACACACATTGTTTCAGAGATGATAGGAACGTCTCAGCTGGAAGCTGCTCTTCACATTAGCCTCAACCCATTTGAGGTTGTAGCACAGTTGTGTAAGGTATGGAAGAAGCTGCTGCTTCTCAGAATGTTTCTCAGACATAACAACAGACAAGAACCTGTCAGATGGTTTAAGGAACACGAAATACCATAAATAGCTGGAACAGATCTAAATTATAAATATCTACCCTCACTGACCTCCTGAAGCTGCTGAAGAAGAGCTCTATCTTATACTGAGACTTGTCCCTGCCTCTTTTTCCAGAGCTCTTAGTTTAGCAATTTTCCACCCACAAAATATTTGCATAGTACCAAATACTTTCTGGTAAAGAAAAAGCAAACTCATAAACATAGATACATCTATCTATATCTATATCTATATCTATATCTATATCTATATCTATATCTATATCTATATCTAATATATCTATATCTAATCTATATCATTTATATCTATATCTATATCACCTACATCTATATCTATATCATCTATATCTATATCTATCTTTATCTATACTTATGTCTATATCACCTATATCTATATATGTGTTATGATACTGCATTAACCCTAAAGACCATTGACAGTTTTGTCAGACCTTCCTGAAACTCCTAATGCATGTAATACATAAAAAACTGTTTTCTTTACAGATATTCAAGTGTAAATAGCTTCGTATCAAAGTTTTCAGGTAAAAGTTTGTTAAAAGTGACACTTAGGAATTGCTGGAACTACAATTATTACTATTCTCCTGTTCGTATATTGACACTGAAGATCCCAATGCTGTTAGGAAAAATATTGTTGCTTAATATCAAGTACAGTTCTCAGTTCTTCTTGTGCAGGATTGGAGAAGCTTTGAAAATGGACACTTATGATCGAAGTAACACCACCTTTAAAAGAGTCTTCAAAAAATAATGAAAGAGTTTCCCAGCTGTTTTCTTTAGGATATAGAGCTCCTTTCATAATTGCTTGTTTCAAAGTTAACTTTCCAGAGAGAAGGGAGGAGGGCAGAGGAGAAAAATAGGTTGTTCAAAACCATGGACTCCCCATCAAAAAAAGAACCAGAAGAATATCTCAATAAATTACATAAAACGATGCATATCACATTCATGAATAATAACCTGCTTGAAACATAGTAGAAAATGTTATGTAGATTAAAATGATAAAGGTGATTTTGGTAATAGGCTCAGAATAATATATAACTTGAGACACTGGCAAGCTGTCCTTCAGCCTAATTTGGCTTTCAGCTGTGGCTCAGGTTTGGAGATGAAGATATTTTCTTTGAGTAATTGTCATAAAGACTCAGACAAAGATGCAATTTAGTGCCGTTGCACAGCAATTGATCTTTGAACTGCTGGGATATTTTTTTCATCCCTTTTTTTTTTTTTTTAATGCTTCAAACAAAAATGTCTTTATTATCTAAATTAGAATCCCTTTTGCTAAAAAATGACAAACATGGTTTTGAAAATAAAATAACAGACTGTAAAGTAATACACCTGGTTGTAGTGGGTTGAAAAAACTGAGTTGATAGACAGAGTTGTAGACCAATTGCTTTTCACGATTTCGCATATCAAAGTCAGCACAGCCGCGGGAAAGGGAGCTTCTGGTTTCCGGTCTCTGCCCGGAGGGGTGGCCGGGGTAGACCCAGCCAAGGTCCCCCGGGCCGGGGCCTTCTGCGCCCTCCACTCTCCCCCTCCAGCACAGCGGCACAGACCCCTGGGTCACTGCGGGAAAGAGCCGTGAGCAGCTGAAAACAACTATGATTTGCTGCACAACTGAACTTACTTGAAGTGGCTCTGGAAGACTGGTGAGTTCCCTCCCCCTCTCCCCCCCACGCAGCCTCGTGCAGATCAGCGGAGCTTTCTGCTTTCTGAAGCCAGCACAATTTGCACCGAATTGAAGAAGACACCATGCAGCCA
>VWZW01002521.1:281401-306697 GCA_013397115.1 Edolisoma coerulescens | reverse complement strand
TTTTTCACGGCAGCAGATTTTCTCCGGGCGGAATCTCGTTTTGCTTATAACAGTTTGGAAACCACGCTAAGCAGAAAGAACCTCTTTTCCTCTCAAATATGGAAGAGACTTTTAAAGACAAATACTGACCTGAAATCACATGTTTATTATCTTTTTGTGCAGTTCGGAAGAAGAGGGGAGTGTTTGGGAGAGAAAGAGGGGTTTGTTTTAAGTTCATATTATTTTCTTTTACCTTTAATTCTGTTAGTAATAAACTTCTTTATATTCTTTAAAGTGTTGAGCCTGCTTTTCGCCCTCTCCTAATCTCTTATCTCACAGAAAGTAAAGAAAGCGAACAAAATTGCTACACTGGTCCACTTTCTGTGTTTGCTGCAACTATTGTATTGAGTTCAGACAGAGTGGAAGAATGCCATATATATCTGTATATATTTATGCACGTAGCCAAGAATTTATTCATAGTGTAAGTGAAATCATAATAATCTAATTCAAGCATCATAAGGACTTTTTCTGCACTATATGGTTTAAATTAGGGTTATAAATATCTAATTCTTCACAGACCCACCCTTTGTTGCTTCTATCTGTGTAAAAATACAGTTGTACCACCCAAAGATACACAAAAGTAAAACAAATCAGCCATAGACACCATGTTCACTAACAAGTATTCTGTCACAGCTAAACTAAATAAAAACAAAGCTGATGTCAGGTCAAGAAAATTACAGGCAGGGTAAGCCCGAGAAGTGTCCTTTCTCAGGCCTCTTGAATTTGCTAGAAAGGTTATGGCCTGTTGCTGGCAGTTGCAGTGCTATATTACAGGGCTGTCAATTAAAGTTTCCAGTAGACGGTATGTGGGTTTGCTGACTGTAGACCATGATGTGATTCAGTAAAACTGGAATTCTGACTCAGTTACAGTAATTACTAAATTTACCTTTGCTCTGGCATTGACTAATTTATCCTGCTAAAAATGTATGTGGTTCAAATGTGAAGTACTGACACACCTCCAGATTAAAGACTAAATTTGCAAAAGTTTCAGCCGTTGAATTAGGGACTTGAATTAGGCAGAGGCTGATTTAAGTGCTATTTGGTATTGCAGCTGATTTCCAAAGAAAAAGGAGTAGTAGAATGCATATGTTTGGTGCCTGGTCAACAAAATGTTCCTCATTTTATATCTTTATAGAGTCGTACCCATCTAGATATAAACCAGTGTAGGTGTCAGAAGTTGGTGCCATAAAATGACTCTGACAATTACCAGGAAGATATCCACATAATTTCCTCTTTATAATTTCATGGCCCAAATATTTAAGCAGAACCACCTAAAACCTAATAGATTTTGTTCACAGGCAAATACAATATAATTTTCTCAGTAGTAATATGCAACTTCCCATACTGACTACCAAATTAGGCATTCAAGATCAGAGGAAAAAGAAGCTTAAGGATCTGGGAACAGGCCACAGGGACAGAGATGACTTAGAATCCATGTAGAAGGCTTATTTAAAAGCTGTGAATTTTTTCATTGCACTGCAGAGTCTTGAGTGATAGTTGAACGTATTATATTTGTGAGTTGCATATCTTGCAGGAAATGTTATTGGCAAATGAAGGATCTATCCACAAAAAAAAGAAAGATATTCCACCTTGTATAAAGGAAATGAGCAAGAAAAAAAGCCCTCCAGCAGAAGCCCATTTATTCTTGCAAAGAACTTAACCAGACTGCAAAACACCTGAAAAAGTTCTCTCTATCAGATTGCAGAGCAGTGACACTGTAAGTGAGACCTCCTTCACTTCCATTGTAGGGAGAAAGTCAGATTAATAGTACTTGACAACTAGGGAGAGCAAAACGGATTTTCAGCAAGACAGTATTTCCCCTCCATTAGCAACACTATTTTTCCTGGATGGCAAAAGCTGATTAAGAGTTTGGAGATAGTAACATTTTGACAATGAGAGGTGTTTGAGTAGACCTGCCCAAAAAAAGGTGGAACTCCTATATATGATATGTATAGGAGAATTTGGCATAATAGACACATGTTTAGATGATTGCTTAAAGTGTCTCAGTTCCACACTGACCATTTTCTGCTATGGGCCTTTACTGGGAGACCATCTGTCCAAATTTTTATCTAATTTTGTCTGATATTCAAGAAGCATCACTGTCAACCACACCCACCTGTGTCAACCTCATTTCCCTATTGAAATGAACTGTAATTTGCATGGAGGATTATGACAGAACTACAGTCTTGATTTCAGCATCCAGCTTCATGAGAAGAGTGTTCAAAATGCAATTCGTAGGAATGCAACACTATTAAAAATTCTTATGATATTCTGAAGCCAATTATTAATAAGTAGTCTAAGCAGCTTGAATGAGGTACTTTTACTGATCTTTGTTTATTATTGTAAATAGTGACATTTCTTTTAAAGCACATCTGAAACTAAAGAGCAATTAAAAATGTGAACACAGAGGTGAATAGAAAGAAGGATGAAATAAAATTTTAGCTTGTCTTTACCTGTAATTTTTTTTCTCAAATATCAAACTTCTTAATGAAGAAAATAAAAAATGACAGTACAATTGCAGTGCTGCACCATTTCCCTTGCTGGTATTCTGGTCCTTAGGACACTTATGTCCAATTTATGAGATGGGTTTAGATAGAGCCCCATGGCATCTTCACAGACCTTATTTATTAATAAAAATATCTAGCAGCTGTTTATACTAGTTATTCTCCTGCACAGTCAAATATTTGTGTTCTAAAACAATAGCAGCGCAAAATTCTTCTTCATGATTAAGATCTTAGTAGCAGCATATATTTAGAAGACACTAAAGTATTTAATTAGAGCAGGAGTTCATACTGCTGATACAAATAAAGCAGTGGTGTAGGGGAGGGGCAATATTTGCAATGGGTCCAGAACAGTACATTAACAACTGCATTGAAAAACAGCATGGAAACTAGCATGACAATGCAGCTGTCCTTCCCAACTCTCCTCAGTGTGAGGGAAGCATGCATGACTAGTGTTTTCCAGTCAGTGTTATTACTTGACATATTTATGGCACTTGGTCATGCTGATTTCTGTAGCTGTATCAAGGGGGCCACCATATCTCTATACAAAAGGAGTTGCATCACTGTGCAAAAATAGACTGTTACTTATTTCATATATTTGAGTCAACTATAAACTTCAACTGCTTCATGACTATGTCAGCATGGGTGTCACAGCACATTCATGTTCCCTTGACAATTGAACTCCACTTGGTAATCTAAGCACAGAAGAAAAATTAATCTTGAGGTCACTGATTTTTATGTTAAAATTCTGTAAACTTTGACTGAGAAGCAATACAGGGTAATTACAGTGCAGAGTTGGACTAGATCTCCATTTTGGTATTTGATGAGGACTGGATCTCATGGAAAAAGTTCATATTCCTGAAAGCTCCTGGAGTCATAGACCACAAGCAGCCCAGGAGCTTGAGGAGTGTGTCAGGGAGAGCTCCTTAACAATAAATAACGTAAGATGGGCCAGCTGGGCTGATGTGGTTTTGGATCTGCTAGTTAGGAATGGAATACACGTCATTAGCTAATGGGACAATGGCACCATACCGGCTGTGAAACATGAGTTCAAGGTCCTGAGTAGAGTGAGGAAAGGGATTGGAAGAGTACAGACCCTGGACTTGAAGAGAGCAGATATTTCATGGTGTGAAAGAGCTCAAGGGAGCTGTCAGATTGAGAAGGACAACCTCTTGCAAGCACAACAGCCCACTTATCATCATGAAAGTGAGTGAAATATCAGGAGACCATTTTGACTAAACACAGAATTTCTGTCACAACTGCAGTGCCAAAAAAAAAAAAAAGCATGTAGGATGCTGAAGCAGGAACAGACCAAAAGGAATTTGGAAACATTGTCTGGGCATGCATGAATGGTGTTAAGCTCAACTAGAGCCAGAGCTGGTAATAGACATCAAGGGCAACATGGAGGGGTTCTGTTGTTAAATTAACAGTTAAAGGATAAGTGTTCATTGCTAAATATGTAGGTGATGCAGTGACAGTAAATGCAGATAAGAGGGAAAAAAACAGTATTTTGGTTCTTTGAGTCTTTCTGAGTGTCTCACAAACCTTTGTGCCTAGAGGGGTTTTAAGAAGGAAAGAAAGTACTCAGAGTAGGAAGATTTGAATAATGTATGTCTTGAGAAACTTCTGTGTTTACAGGTCCTTGAGACCAGACGAGATGTACGCAAAGTTCTGAAAGAGCTTGTCAAAAGTCTCTATGAGGAATCATAGAGGCCAGAGAAAGTGTCCAGTCAGCACAGAAAGTCAAATACTGCATTATATTTGAGAATGTCAAGGTGAACAATTACAGAACTCTGTAGAAGTCACATTACTAAAGAGTTCTCTAATTGTTCCTGCAAAAATCATGGTGCAAATGACCTTTGAAGTTTTTTCTGGGCATAGGTAGAAGTAAATGTTTGTGAATGGCAACCTGATCAACCTGATTTACTTTAATGATAAGATTACTTGATCCATGGATGTGAGGAGATCAGCAGATGTTCCCTGCCTTGACTTCGGAATAATTGATTTCACACAGTATCCTTATAGTCACTTCTGGAGGGCTGAAAAAAACTGTCTGGATCATCAGACTCAAGGATAGTGGTTAATTGTTTGAATTCTGCTTGAAGAAATGTCACAAGTAGAGGTTCTCACTATCCATTATGAGACTTTTCATGTTAATATGCTGATTAATAGTCTGAAGGAAGAGGTAGAGTAGGCATCTTGAAGTTAGCACATGATATCACGTTTGCATGAATCAGCTGACCTGTGCAAGAGGAAATCTCCATCTACAGGGTCTGGGTTTATAGGAAAGCACTGACAGGAGCCCCATGCAGCTGGTGTAGAGCAGATCAATATCAGTTCCGTTGGCATGGTGAACTATGATCCTTCCAGTGCAC
The DNA here is from genome assembly GCA_013397115.1 of Edolisoma coerulescens. Lineage (NCBI taxonomy): Eukaryota > Metazoa > Chordata > Aves > Passeriformes > Campephagidae > Edolisoma > Edolisoma coerulescens. The sequence goes on along the minus strand of VWZW01002521.1, from coordinate 301,782 downwards.
ATTCTGGCCTATCACACCAAGGCTGAGCCATCAAGTTTTTCAGCTGGGAGATCATTACCTCAACAGATCACTGCTTCTCTGATGCAAAGGAATTAAAAAGTATTTACCGTGCTTGAAAGGTTATTATTGAATGAAATAACTCAATTGTTCAGAAAACAGCACAATGACCAAAATAATTAGACTGTGAACATTGCAGATGAATTTTGTGCTAAATTGGTTTTTTGGGATCATATTTTTTCAATATTGGATAAAAAGATCTTAAGCACTTAACATTTTCATTAGAAATAATGATGATGATTATTATTAGTGCATACTTGGATTGAAATTTGCCCCCATGCTTCAGAAAATGAAAATAAAATTTCTCCTTTAAGTGTTTTTCTTCCCTGTCCTCATGTAGTCTATTGTCAAAGCCGTCAGAAAACCTCTACTTCACTAAACTGCACGGACATCTCTTAGGAGATTTAGCCCAGACATTTATCTTGGTACAGGGAACCTGATAGGGCCACTTTGAGACTGAACTACTCAGATCCTGAGTTGACCCTAGGAATCAGATATTGTGAAGACCTTCCATTCCCTTCATGTCAATATTCTGAATAGTTCACCAAAACACAAACTGGAAAAAGTTGCAGTTTCACTCTACCATGCCAACTGTATTTATGGGCCACTAGTGCAAAACTCTGCACTTCCACGGACATTGTGTCTCATGTTTTGCGGTCCCTGATGATACTGAGAAAGAAAACCTTCACAAACATTTCTCCACCTGAGTTGTACATACCATAAAGGAGGGTTTAATTTAAGAAAAGTGCTGTTAGACTTTTAGCAATTATTACTCAGTGAAGACAAAATAATATGGACTGTCAAAGCATTGCTGTAATGAAAATGGAGTAGTAAAGCACCGAGTCTGATTCTGCTCCAGATTACACCAGGTGGATTTGTTTAACATCTGCAGTACAAAAAATTAGAGTAGAATTGAGGTGAGAGTATCCAATATCTGATTTTACAGCACTCGAATGGTGTTAAGGAATCAAATCGTTGCAGTGCTAGAACAGTACCAGCCCTCTAATTTTTCTGCATAATGGCCATTATAACATTGTGTAATGTTATAATGTTATATTGTGTAATTACATAGTGTAGCTGACAGCTCCTACAGCATTCCATTTTCATTGTTCCATTCTGCTCAATTTAAAATTATACCAATAAAAGATAAGCTGCCTTAACTTTTGTAAAAATGGTTTAATTCTATTATTTTTTCAATAAACTTCATACAAGTTTTCAGTATTTTTTTTCATAATGCATTTATGGAACCAGAATTTTGTGTGGATCTCCCTGTACTCTTGCAAACTACTTCATGATCAAGTCAAGGCAGCAAAGGTTCCCTTTTCTCTGAATGTTTGTAAGATTTTAACCAGAATCTAAGGACACTCACAGCCCATGTTATCCATAGGGGCTTTTCCCCCGTTCTTCAGTGCTGGAGCAGAGTTTGGGCCAAAAGGTCACATGTCCTCTGCCAGTCCTGTGCCAGGCAGGCAGATAAATGCTGCCTTTCCATGGTATGGACTTGTATACAATGGTGATAACCATGAAGTTTTTGTGAGGTGGGGTTGTCATGATTACATGCGTTGAAGTAAGGAATTTCTCTGCCTAATGGAAGGACTTGCTTTATCGACCGTTTTGCCCGAGTGGAATTGTCAGGAGCGCTGGCAACTACCATGTGATGCCAGTGCTCCTGGCTTCAGGAGGCTAGTGCTTTGTTCTTGACTCTATTACTGATCTGCTTTGATATCTCAGGCACATAATTATGCAAAATTTTCTACATTAATTTAATTTTGCATGCTTTAATTTTCATTTTTAAGTGTTTAAAAAGGAATTAGTTAGGGTCTGATTTTCAAAGAGATCAAAAATCCATCTCTTGAAAGACAAAGGTCAATTAACTCAGCTAGGAAAACAAATCATTGGCAGAGTAGTTCCTGGATGCCTAGGCAGTTCACTTCTGTTGAGTTGTTCTAATTCAAAGTGGTTTGCAACCAGTAGTAAGTGGAAAATGCTATATATTTAAAAGAATTAATTGAATTGATATTTTTCAGAATTAAAATATGCCTAAGAAGTGCAGATCAATAATAAAGGAAGAATAAAAAAGAGCAGACAAATTTTTCTGAGCTATTTGGGGAGATAACTGTGAACAGTTGCAGAAGATTGCCACTAAACAATTAGGTAACAGGCAGGTAATAACATTCGATGCAGAGATGAGTGATGTCACTCACATGCAGGCAGAACACAGCCCTACCTTTCTCAGGTGGTGATGGGTGAGAAACTGACTTTTATACATCGGATTGGAATCTTTGGGAGATGACGTATAGATTTATGAAAACATTTAGTAGCATTTAAAGAAAATAGAATACTTATTGTAGTATTTTAGTAAAGGAATCCAAACCATATACTGTACCTACATCTCTAAGATAGGGTCAGTTCTGGTATCTATTTCCAAAGCACACCAAGAAAGTGAAAAGTTGAAGAGTAGTCATGTATATGGAACAGATTTTGGAACTGGAATGATGAAACCTTGTGATTTCAATTGTGGTTATATGTGCAGGGAGGAGGTTATTTTAAATCTTTTTAAAATCATTGACACAGTGAAGAATAAACAGACATGTTATCTACTTCCTCCTATAATATGAGAAATACTGGGTATAAACTGTAACCATCAGGCTGAAGATTTATCCAAAAAGATGGTATTCCTTCACATTCTAAGTTGATGAGCTGTAAAATGTTCACTGTGAGATTTGATGCTTGCCAAAATTTTACAGTTGTTCTCAAAGCCATTGAACAAATTCAAGGAAGAAAAATACCTCAGGGGTTACACAACACCTCTGACTCAAGATCCTAATCATGGAGACTAAATTGAGTCTGAGATTAATGATTTTTTTCCCTCCTATTCTTATATCATAATCATAAGACAAAATACTGAATTTAGTGGAACTTGGTATTGGCCTTTTTATTTTCAGGTGGGAGACTTGGTGCAATAGTAGGAAAAAAGGAATCAAGGCAGGATTTAGGCAGAAGAGAGAGGAAATGAGATTAGTATCAACATTGTGAATCTAAATATGGATATTCTTGTCCTGTTGCTGATTCAGATAAGCAGACTCTTGTGTGTACCTTAAATGGTGTGCTTCAGAGCCATTCGCAGGACCAAGGAGGGGTGATTTATGCCTTTAAATCCTACATTGTTTCAGTTTTTGTCCTTCTTGCCTCTCTTGTCTCCAGAGTATTTCAGGCCGGGTAAGACTGTGGAGGTCATGAAATGAAGGACGTGTGTAGGTATAGAATTTCACAAAAGCCTTTCTGGAAACTTTCAGGGACTGTCACAGCTTAGTTACAGCCGGAAACAATGAAAATGTTGCATAAATGGTCTACAGTTTTTCAAGGTGAGTTAATGGGCTAGCAGGCAATTTTCTCCATGATGTCTACTGTGAAAAGTCTGGTTTGTGTACTACAGCTTCTATTCATTTGTGTTGTGCAGTTCAGTCATGATTTCAGTGCCAGCTCATTTCATTTCCCATAAAAACGATGAAATAATACCCTAATAAGAATCACGAGATCAACATAAGGCTGTCAGTCCAGTCTTGACCACTCTTGTGTGAGGTACTAATTCATGCCAAAAACTNGTTTTTTGTTTGGGTTTTTTGTTTCTGTTTGCTTTTATTTTTAAATAAAACAAGGTCATTCCTCTTTCTCTGTGTGCCTTTTTCTGACCTTCAATCTCTGTCACTGCTTCTTCTCTTTGAAAATTAAAGTGGACTGAAATTTCACCCTCTCCTTTAAGACTTTTGAATCAAATCTATGCTTTTACTTTTATATAATGAACATATAAGATAAATCTAAAATGAAAAAAAGTCTCACACACTCCTAGTCACTAATGCACCTGTATCAGAACACATCAGGTTTACTGCTTTTTAGTTTGACCAATCAAAGAAGCCACCAAGTACATTTTACTTTGGGGACGGTGAAAAAATAATGATGCTGCATTTTCAATGAACCCATAATCAGAAGACAGGCAAGAAAGAAAAGTAACAGGGATATTTTATAATTATAATTAGGAAATTTTGATGTAAATATTCTATGGGTGCTTCTTTGTGTCTAAAAATTTTCCTGAAACAGATCCAAACTTCTGAGCACCATTCTCAATGAGTGTAAATTTTCTAAGCATAATAGGAGCAGTACCAGAGCAATATGTATCGTCTAAGACCATAATGTTACACAGAACATGACATTATATTTTTCCAATAAGCCCGTTCAAAGATCTAAATTTGAAAGCCAAAAACATGAACTTATACTCAAGAATCTCTTACTCAAGTGAATACACTGACATTTTATAAGCAAGATTAAATAATTAAATTTGTTCAGGAGCTGACTTCAGTCTTCCACAAAGTGAAAAAGACCATAGTAGTAATTGGTTTTATAATTTTCATGGCAACATTTTGGTGTTGGCGGGGGCTACAAGAGGGGTGGAGGCTTCTGTGAGAAGCGGCTAGAAGCTTCCCCCATATCCAGTGGAGCCAATGACAGCTGGCTCAAAAATGGACCCACTACTGGCCAAGGCCAAGCCCATCAACAACGGTGGTAACACCTCTGGGATAATGTATTACAGAAGGGGAGAAAAAGTTACTGCACAGAAACAACTGCATCCAGGGAAGAGAGGGGTGAGAAGGAGCATGAGAGGAGCAGCTCTGCAGACACCAAGGTCAGTGGAGCAGGAGGAGGAGGTGGTGTCCCAGATGCTGGAACTAAGGTTCCCCTGCATTCTGTGGTGCGGAGCAGGGTGAGTCAGCTGTGCCCCTGCAGCCCATGGGTATCCATGCAGGAGCAGAGATCCACATGCAGCCCATGGAAGACCCCATGCTGGAGCAGGCTCCTGGCAGGACCAATGGCCCTGTGGAGAGAGGAGCCCACGCTGGAGCAGTGGGGACCCAAGAGGGGATCCAGGCTGGAGCGGTCTGTTCCCGAGGGACTGCATCCCATAGAAGGGGCCCACTCTGGAGCAGTTTATGAACTGCAGCCTGTGGGAATTTCTCACACTGGAGAAGTTTGTGGAGGATTGTCTCCCGTGGGAGGGGCCCCACTCTGGGGCAGGGGAACAGTGCAAGGAGACCTCTCTGTGAGGAGGAAGGAGCAGCCGAGATAACATATGATGAACTGACTGCAGCCCCCATTCCCCATCGCCCTGTACTTCTGGGGTGCAGGTAGAGAAAATGAGGAGTGAAGTTAAGCCTAAAAGGAGGGAGGCTGGGGAGAAGGTGTTTTAAGGCTTGTTTTTACTTCTCATTATCCTACTTTGATTTGATTGTTAGTAAATAAATTGATTTTCCCAAGTAGTCTGTGTTGACTGTGATGGTAATTGCTGAGTGATCTCTCCCTGTCCTTATCCCATGAGCCTTTTGTTCTCTTTTCCTTTCCTTGTCCAGTGGATAAGGGGGAGATATAGAGTAACCTTGGTGGGCACCTGGCATTCAGCCAGGTCAGCCCATCACACTGAAGCTGCAGACTGCGATTAGAGCCTCAGAGCTCTGAAATCCCTAAAGGTAAACGTTATTTTAATAAACTGTAGTTTCTTTCTGTGTGATTTACCAAATCCAAACATCACTTTGGTGGCAACTTAGAATCAATTCTGCACAAGATGGAAAAGCAAATGCTCTCATAGAAGTAATTCCTATGCCGTGCAAGAAGAAATGAGATTAAATTGCCATATTTTCCTCTCAGGAGTCATTAGTAATGAATTGCAATTCTCTTTCATTTCTCTGACTCTTGCTATTCCTTTACCTCATCTCCAGACTAATCTTTACAATTGGAAATTTTGGTAGTTCAAATGGAACAAAACATGACTTCACTGCTTGCCAATATCACTGTTGTTTTTTGGTTTTTTTTTTTAGTTAGGAGTCTTAATTTTTTTTTTTTTTCATTTTGGAAGTGCAGAAAAGAACCTCCAAGGGTAAAACTGTTCTATTTTGGCCCTTGAGTAAAATGAATATAACTAGTTCTAGAAATCCTAAGTATTACTAAATAGTTTGAACTTCGCCTTTCTTTTGAGATGAAGAATTCTCTCTTTTCACTTAGATCAACCTATCTAGGTAATTTACTGTCATGAATGAATTTTTCTGTTAAAGATTCCTGTCTGGATGAGATCGGTCATTATATTCATTACTCAGAGAAGGAACGGAGGTGGAGAATAGTGTCAGAGTTTCAACCTACATTATTTGGGAGATTTCTCTGAAAATCTCCCAAAATTTTCTACTGAGTCTTCCTCTGCATACTCTTTCAACCAGAAGCTTTAGAACAACCTCTTCCCACTCCACTGCCAGCCATTTCAAATACTTCAAAAACATTTTCACTCTTGTTCAGGGCCAAAAAACTAGTGGCAGATTTAGAGTTTTGACCCTGATTTATTTGCCCTCACACTAAGACCTTCAAAGCGTTATCTAATTTTTCTTCTTATGTTTTATTTAGAGCAAGGCAAACAAACATTTTTAAAGTGATGTTTTATTCATGTGTGTTAGTTTTTAAAGAAGGAGCCCTGTGTTAACATAAACAAAACAAATATAACATTATAATTCTTCTGATCTATGACTTAATTGTAATATGTCCTTCAGCAGCAGCAGGATTTGATTAGCACTCATGAATTCATATCTTCTCACTTTCAAGTAACACTCACAGCATACAGTAAGATTTGCAGAAGATGGGCTGATGTACATGACAATATCAGTCCTGCAGCAAAGTTATCTGAAATCATCACACAATCCAAACTCAATATATTCCAGTAATCTGGAATGTAAAGTTATTCCTAAACACTTAGAAGCAAGCACTTTGCAATGGTCTTTCACAAAGATAACAGAAACACACAGTCACAGGGTCAATTAAAATTTCATTTTTCTTGCTAATCAACCAATATACTGGCTGGCATGCATGATCCTGCAAATCTTGATCAAGTCATGCTATCATTATAATTTTAAGTAGTCATATTATATATTTTATATAAGAGAAATTGCTGTTTTATGCATGGCTACACATACAAAGATTTCCCCAGTATTTTCATAACCGTAAGTGAAAAAGACTGTTCAAGAATGTCTTGAAAACTGCAAGGAAATTTCAGACACATTTGCAAGTAATCCTTTTACCAACCCTTCCACTTTCCACACATCCATCCTTGTCATATCTTTGCAAAAAGTATGCACTTGAAGCAGAGTGAGAAGGAAGAATTAAATTGGTAATATGGATTTTGAGAATAATTATCTTTTCAGCTTTTCCTAATGAAAAATAGTAATGGCCAGTTTCAAAGCCATCTTCTCAGCTGCTGATAAGATTAATGTGCTGATTAACACCTTTTCCAAGCTGGATCGGAGGTGAAAGCAATTCCATTTGGCAAAATCTCATCCCATTTGCTGACATCTTCATTAACTTCACTGATAAGAAAACCATTTCACAATAAAAACTTCTCAGGGCTAGAGATTTTATCTTCACAGCTTCACCTCACAGTGTTAATTCTCTATGTGAAACATGCAGGTTCAATTGCCTTGATAACTTCTGTGTGCCCTATACCTTTTTTCCTTTGGTTAAAAGGTTGACATAAAGGAAACCAATTGCTTCAGACTCACTATGGAAGACTGGTTTTCAAAAGGACATTTCCCCTTTTATCAAAAAGAAAGAACAAGGATGTAGATAAAAGGGAATGAAAGGGTCGTCAGACACAGAAAGTTAACTGAAGGTACCTATTGGAAGAAATAATGCCATGTGATCATATTTGAAGCTATGCCAAGCTCTTGTGTATTATAATTTCACTGTTTGGCACCCCAATTTCTCTGTTACATACCGCTGCTTTGTTAAGGTGATAAATATTTTATCCCTTGCTCAGGCATGATAAGGTGCAGTTTTGGAGTCAGCAACAGACACCCTCTAGTTATATTAAAAGGCATCTGCTTTTGGGAATAATTGCTGAATTTTTAAGAAACAGCTTGTAATATGAGAAGCCAGTTGTGAAGTTAGCTGAATGGGGAAACTTGTTTCAGGCAGGTTATACTCTTGTGAAAACCTTTTGCCATGTAGATTCTTATTCAGAATGTGTATTCATGCAGGAAGTTAGTGGCATTTTCCAAAAAATCTCAGGGAAATTCAGTATGTATCTGCTTACCAAGATGTAAACTTTTTTGATGGCAGAGATTTTCCCATCTCTTTTACCTCGTGCATTCGGAGTTATTGTATTAAATCAATGGCACGACACAGTCTTTCTCTAAAAGCGAGCATATACATCTTCTTTCTTGCTCCCCCCTGCCCTCCCCAAAAAAATTTGATATGCTAATCTTAATAAAATGTGAAATTTATTCAGTGTAATGTGTACTTCAAAATGCACTTGAAATGCTGTGTCAGCTGTAGAAAGGCATTTTCTTGGTCTTGTGCTGTATGTGTTCGCATAGAGCATTGCAGTGTTAGACCGCTTAGTCCTGTGCTTAAACTTCTCATGTCAAAGCAGCTGAAGACACTTTCTATCTACTCCAGAAAATGTGTTTATTTTCTAATTCTGAAAAGTTACAATGGAACAGTGCTACTTCCGCTATAATTCCATGGAAGTGGCTGATCTTACGTCTGATCTGATATTCAAATGTCTAAAATCTGGGATCTAGTACCTCTGAATGCATTAATGTCACCAGTAAATACCCTTCCCAGTGATCTGGAAAGTCATCTGTAGTGCAACGTGTGGTATCTTACGCTTATATGTTGTACATGACTGTATGCTGGTAAGTTATGCTTTCAAACTCCTGTTTCACAGACATATATGGCACAAGATGAGCTATCCCATGAGCAATAATTCTGTTGTACAAGGAAGATGTGCTAAGTACTTTCGATTACACAACAGCACTAGACTCTTCTTCAAATGTGACTCAATCCACAAATTAGTCATTATGTGCTGTCTTGCAGTCCCCACAGGAGACTTCCTCTCATTCTAAGAACTTGGTCTTGACTTTTTTAATCTTAGGAGTTCCCATCCAGTCTTTCCTTTTGTAACACTTTTGCAACACTTTTGCACATTCAAAATGCTATCGCAGTTTTCAAAACCAGAATTTTTACTTTGGCCACAGGCATCACTACTTAAAACCATGTATCATTTCAGCATCATTTCAGTTCTTCTAAACAGAAACAGTCTGTCTTGTCTAAATAAATGCTGTCAATTTTATGGTCAGTGCCTACTACAGGTCTCCCTGCATCCCAGGTAACCTCAGACACACTGACCTAAGCTAGTGGAAATCATGGTCTGGCAGAGCAAAACTTGAGGATACCAGCTACAAAAACATATGAACACTTAGGTTCCACTTGGTAGATGCTAATTGCTCCAAGACATAGAAAACAGATTGAACAACAGCTGAAATGGGTAATACTTATACTCAGGGTGTTTCAGAATTTTGGGTAGCAGAAAAAGCAGGAGAGCTGATAGGCCAGTGGGACTGACTTGGCTCAGCATTGTATTCCCTTATTAGGGTGAGATAATACTTCACTATCACCTACGAGGAGCTTTATATATATTTATTAACTCTGACTGCAGTGCATGTGAGCTGTTGGAGAATCTTTAGTAAATCAAGCCTCTAGCTTCAAATTATTTTTTAAGAGGTATTCTTTTTTGTTTCTCATGTGCCTGGCAGAAATTACACACTTAGCAGTTACACAGCTGTCTTTGCAGTTGCACAAACCTGTCTCTGCAGTGCCTGCTTCTGCTTGGTTCCAATTAAGCCAAACGAAACCTAGAAAAAAAAAAGGGCAGATCTATCCATTACCTTAATTCTCTCTTGTCCCTTTTAGCAAATGTCTTATAATTGGTTAAACACTTTTCCTAGTTAATTTCAAAGGGTCTGCTTTCACTAGTAGTGAAAGCAGAGTGAGGGCTGTCCTCTGCCTGAAGAGAGAAGCCTCTGGCCTTCACTTGGGGTAGAAGGATGTGTTCAACTTCTCCACTGGTTTTAAGGGATCATGGATATCATGATCTCACATAGTTTGACTGGACAATATTTTAACAACGGGAAGGTGTTGTGTCTGTTCAAAAGTCCTAATGCATAGGCAGAAGACACACTGTGTTGGTTTTGGCTGGGGTGGAGCTAGCTTTCTTCACAGTGGCTGGTAGGGGGTTGTGTTTTGCACTTGTGCTGAACACAGGGTTGATAATATAGGATGTTTTTGTTATTGCTGAGCAGGGCTTACACAGAGCCTACACAGAGTGCTGTTTGGACTTCCACGCTGAGGAAGTTGGGGCTGCATGGGAGCCTGGGGGGAGACACAGCCAGGACAGCTGACCCCAACTGACCAAAGGGAGATTCCAGATCATGTGACATCATGCTCGGTATATAAAGTAGAGGGAAGAAAGAAGAAGGAGGGATATTTGTGGTTATGACGTTTGTCTTCCCAAGTCACCATTACATGTGCTCCTCTGGAGATGACTGAACTCCTGCCTGCCCATGGGAAGTGCTGAATTAATTCCTTTTTTTGTTTTTGTTTGCTTGTGTGCGTGGCTTTTGGTGTCCCTATTAAACTGCCTTTATCTCAACCCATGAATTTTCTACTTTTACTCTTTTGATCCTCAGTCCCACAGGTGGGGGAGTGAGCGAATGGCTGGTGGGGCTTGGCTGCTGGGATGGAGTTAAATCATGACACACACACACAAAAAGGAAAGCCTTGAGAGCAGATACCACACAGGAGAAATTATAATATGACATGGTGATGAGAGAAAAGGGAAGAGGAAGAGGAAAGGAAAAGGGAAGGGGAAGGTTAACAGGTTAATATACCTAGTTCTAATATCAGTTTCACCTCAGAAGCTTTGCTAAAAGAGGGCTTTTGTGTAATTTGTGAACCAGATACCAAAAAGTCTGGTGTAGAAGCTAAAAAGTAAAGAAAATTATTCTAAAGAAAAACAGAGGATGGAAGCCTGGTATGGTTTGACTATAGTAAAGGTAGCAAGTTATCCATAAAAACAAATCTTGTAACCTGAAATTAAAAGCTTTATTAAACAACGGAAGGCTCATTGGGACAATGTAATATTTAGCAGCAAGACTTTCAACTGCTTATCAAATATATACAAAAGAGGCATTATAGAATATAAAAAGCAGGGAAGAATTAAAAAAAAGTGTTTTAAAAGAGTGTAGAGAGATTTACAGAAATGAATGTTGCACATTACTAGTAGCTGAATTTGGTCAACTGAGACCACTTAAATCCTCTAGTTTCCCTAATACTATTAAAATTAAATATGTTTTGTTGTTGGGGTTTTTGGGTTTTTGGGTTGCAAGGGTTTTGGCATTTTTTAGGTTGTTGTTTGTCGGGTTTTTTGCCAAGTAAAACCCATAGAATTACCTGTTTGTGATTAAGTAAGAAACTGTGTTCATATCTGTTTTAACTGACTCAACCTTTTCTTCTAGGTAGTTTCACTTTCCGTGAAAGTGACTTTTGATTGTGGGACTGGATTCTGATTCCAGAACTGGTGATCTTTGGGTGCGCTTCCCCTAGAAACAGCTGAAAAACTAGTCTCTGCATAACTGAAACCTATCCAGAATGTTATTACCTGGAACCATCTCTTTGAAATAGTACAGAAATAGTATGAAAAAGTGTCAAACTGATACAGGAAGAGATTGACCGTGGGACTTAGTATATTGTTTTAAATAATGTGATGACAACCATGTAGAAAAAATCAGTTTCCAGCTGCTACACCAATACTGAACTAGAGTTTTAATCAAAAGTTTGTGCAGTGTGAAGGATAATTATTCTCCAGTTTTACTGGCATAATGAGTCCAGGTCTGAAGCTCCCACTAGAAGAAAGAAGTTTTGCTGTTGGAACAAGTCCACAGGATAGCCACTAAGCTGATCAGAGAGCCGGAGCACTTTTTCTGTGAGGACAGGTTGAGAGAGTTGGGGCTGTTCAGCCTGGAGAAGACGCTGGGGAGAATTTACACCACCAAGTACCTAAAGGGGTCTTATAAGAAGACTGAAGAGGGGCTTTCCAGAAGGTCAAGTAGTGATAGGACAAGGGGGAAATTAAGCTGAAGAACAGTAGGTTTAGATTATGTATTATATGTATAGGAAGAATTTCTTTACTGTAAGGATGATGAGACAGTGTAACAGCTTGCCCAGAGAAGTTTTAGGCTCCCCATCCCTGGACATGTTAAAGACCAGGCTGGATGGGACTCTGAGCACTTGACCTAGTGGAAAGTGTGCCTGCCCAGGACAGGGAGATTGGAGTTAAGGATCTTTAAGCTCCCTTCCAACCCTTGAATCTGTGATTCTATAATTATATGATTATATGGAAACAAAATTAAACAAACAAACAGACAGACAGACACAGGTACGGTAATTAATTTGTTGCAGTAGATAGAAAAAGTAACATCTTTCCGCTGATATTACTAAGCTGCTGGAATGTTATTAGATTTCCTTTGTCCTCAAAAAAATACCAACAAAACAAATAAAAAAAAACCCACAAAAAACCTCCAGAATTCGAAGTCCTGCTATGACTGTACCAAAGAACTAAATTTAATGTTCTAGAAATACTTCTGTAATAACTTCTGTTGACATGATAGGTCTCAGGGGTAACCCAGTGTTTAGAATAAATCTGATTATACTGATAACTGTGTGCAGAATAATCCAGGTGCTTTTCTGGGCAGTAAAAATAGAGAATGGAGTGGAAGTCTGTTACTTGTTTAAAAAAAAAAATGCACCCAATAAAAATGCAAATTTTTTTCCTCATCTGGAAAGCAGAGCCTTCAAAGCAAACTGGTTGTATTTTCCAGGAAAAATTAAAAAACAAAAAAAAGAAAGAGTAAAGGAGATTCATTGATTCAAAGAGTGCTAGCTAGCCGTTCACACACACTTAAACTATGTATGAAGCCCTTATTCTTTGAACTGAAATTTTCTCTGCTGATCAAAGGACCTATTTTGCAGTACCTGCAGTATTTACCTTTTGGCAGATCTAAGATGTCTGCTACAGACTTTCAACCCCTTTCTTCACATCCATAGTGTTGGTAGGGAGAGAAATATTTATTATGATACCCATTGGTGACTTTCTTCAATGACTTAGTTGTTATGAACATGCCAAGGCATCTAAGCAAGACAGAAAGCCAAGGGTTGCGGTTACCTAAGTTAGAAAGGGGCTGCCCAACAGGGTAGGAAACAAAAGAAACTAAAAGAAAAATGCTGTGTGGTTTTAGATGCAGGGATAAACACAGTCAATTTTAGGCTCTTCTCTGCCCCTTTAAGATTCTGTCCACATAGCTGTAAAGGCTCCAGAATGAAAACAGAGTGACAATTCAATACTGCCATCTAAAAATCAACAAGCCCTTTAAGTATTTCAGACGACAAAAGCTTCTGGTCCTGAGGAGCAGTGGTGAGTTTCAAGCATAGGGTAAGACAGGCTGCAAATAAGTGCCTATGAATTATCATTCCACACTTTCCATTCTATTCTGCATTATACTATCATTCCAGTATCATGGAATGTTATTCCACAGTGCATTCACTCACTGAATGCTTCTTCCACAAATTTTAGATTTTTTAAATTTCACTATTGATTTTAAAACTTCTAGAGTTATTAGAAAATCGTGAGAAAGACACAGATCTGTGCTCAGCATTACTGTTTAAATGCACTACAAGACTTTGCAAGACCTTTGTCTTAAAATGAAGTTAATACAACTGAACAAATGAAGATTCAATATTTGTGTGAAGGCTGTTATGTTCTTTTTTTGGGTCATACCTTTGTCATTTGCGCTCTCTCTCACATTTTTCGCTTTGTTTATATTTCTGTGTGACTTTTAATTATCTGGGGAAATACTTAGTATTCAGATGATTTGAAGGAAAAACTGAAATTTTCTTCACAGCTCTTCATAGATGGAAAGACAGGAGTGAAGGAAGGAACAGAATTACCCAGCAGTGGTACTAAGTAATATGGAGACCAGATCTGAAAAATTCTCTTAAAACAGTATCCACAGACATACTCCATAATCTCATTACTGGTGAAAGAGTAGAAGAATTTTTCTTATCTGTGATTTACCATAGGTACACTGATGAAAATTTTTTTGTATGACTTACGCCCATGATAGCTTGCTGAACTTGAGAACTGAATCCAAGATATTAGGTTAGCCTTGGTCTTCTATGAAACTGATTTGGTAGATAGTTCAGAAAATTCAGTATCCCTTTCAAATGCTTAAATGTAAGTATTGCCTTATTTGGCATATTCTGTCCTGTCCTTCATAAAACTTCAGATCCTTTTAACTGTTTGGTATTGGGTATGCAAGTGATGTGGTTATACTTGCTGTCAAAGCTCTAAATAAAAGATTATTATCATGTTCTACATGTTGCCATGCATAAATATTCAAATTAACACTACTAAAATAAATGGTAAAAGATAGTGTTCTAAGGATTTCATTACCTTGGACTACTCTGGCAAGAAATATTTGCCCTGTGTGAGTCAGATAGAAAAGTCTCTAGCTACTTCTTCCTCCTGCAGTTCTCCCATGAGCGACAGACAGCATTGCCAAGACACTGCTTTTTTTGTGTGCTGCTGCTTAGATTATTCACAGATATGAAGGAAATATCAAGCAAGCTCTATAAACAGAATAAACCAGTAAAAAGTGTTAGTGCATTGAAAAATAATGATAACAAATTTTTTGACCTGTACGTCTTAACTCAGGAAAATACCAAGTATATACCTAACTCCAAGGGTATGAATTATCACACTCCTAAACTTACCTAAAATCACATTAATTTTTAGTTTCATTTAAATGCATCCAATTCCTTGGCTCTATAGAAATAGGATTACAGCTGTGCCTAATTAGTGCCATTCTCAGTCAGAGCCTCTTTACTAAACAATCCTCTGATAAACAAGTGTCAGGAAAATCCACTTCCTTTTATATAACAATTTTAAAAAGTTAATGAGAAATAATTAGCCCAGAATTAATATATGGTACTCTTTTATAAAAAATAAAATAACTATGTTGTTGTTGTTTTTGTTGTTGTACAATCATGATGAAATACAGAATGAAAACAGACTGTAAGTCACCCTCACGTTGGTCTCTTTCTCTAACCTATTCATCCTTTTCTTTGTGGGGAATATTACCACTGTTAAGAATAACTACTCTTTCAAGACCCTTTGAAGGTATTTTTGTATCTGTAGCACAACTTAATGAAGATTTTCGCTGTATTACAAGGCAGTGGGAGAAGACTGGGATAAGGAAACATACCTGGTTAAAGACAGGACATCAAAGCATGGAATAAAATCTTAAGCCAAATCATGGATCCTTTGCTACACAAAAATTTACCTGTTGTGATAATTATGTGATTAGCTCTTATCAAGTGTTGAGAGCTTTGCTGTCCTTTCTTTCCTCCAAGGAAATATTCCAGTTTTATATACTACATGCTTTCTGCATTTTGTATATCATTCAGATGCTGATAGTTTTCTTAAGAATCCTCCTGCTTCTGTGTTCACCGATGTCCAAGGATTTGCTGATATCCAGAAGGATTTGCTATCTACTGAAGACCAAATGAGAAAAGGAAAAGAATGAGGGGCATTTTCTGAAATATACTTATTGGTGCTAACTCAATACTAGGAATTTTAAAAATAGGTGACCAAAAATTAAGCTAATTTTAACAAAATATTTTTTGTGCTGGGTTCACTGGCCGTTGGATCCTGTTTCCTCTCACTTCCTGAAATCTAAAATATAGACCTAGTACAGAAAAATCATCATTTTTAAAGGCATCTCACTGAAATTAAATAAGTCTTTGTGCTCTTTGTCAAACAGAAACCTTAGTTCTTTCCTCTTCTGTCTTTCCCAATAAAATAATTGGAGGCATATCTCTGCTCCTTATGTGAAAAAAGTAATGAAAATTCCTCTGTGACCTCAGAGACCATAAAACGAAAGAGATCAAATAGATTTATTTCTATTAAAAAATGTCCAAGGGTTGTTTTGACCCTGACTGGTCATCAGCAGAGGCAGGGGCAAAAGCACAGGTCATCCCAGACCATGCTGCTGCTCTCTGTCCCTCTAAATGTCCAAGTTGCTCAATCAAAGAGCGTGGGGAGTGCCCCTGTGCTCGGTGGGCCGCGTGGACTGAAGGCACGTGGCAGCTCTCAGGGCTGGGTTGGTGGAGACCTCTCTTTGTGCAGTGGTCAGAGGGATCCCTCAAACATGCAGCCAATCAACCATCGTGCCTTTATAAACCTGTTTGGTTGTTTGCAGTTCAAAATTCCTGTTGTGATATTGCCACAAAGGTCAGTAATCCGTTGTGGACATCAGCTGGCACATTTCTATGCCGTTCTGTAGGGATGTTTGCGCCCAGAGCAGTAATTAAAATAGTTACCTGCCGTTTTATCTGCCTTAAGTTTAAAGCAGAAACATCTGCTGCAGGCAAAGACTGCTGACAGGCTGGGCTGGGCTGAGATTTCTGTGGTTTTACTTCGTTCCAAACAGTTTCTTTAAAGTCAACAGCAATAGCTGCTGGGGACTTACGGAAGCAAAAACATAGATACAAAATGAAGTAAAAGAAGCTAAATTTTAGAACAAAACTCTCATCCTTACACAACATAGAGCATATATATAGCGTTTTATACAGCTTCTTTTTTTTCCTCCTACAGTTTGCATTTTGAGGTATTTCTCTGCTTTTTCTTCTGTTCCCCAAATTTATCAAGCTGCAGTACAGCCTGAGACTCAAAGTAAGAATTGTCACTTTGAGAATAGAGCTGATTTATCAGAAGGAGGGTTTTGCATTCTGTACAGAATATCTGATGAGGTGAATTTTTCTTCCTAACGATGTCTTACAGATTATTATCAAAAGCCATTTAAAAAAAAACCCCAAAAAACCAAAGGCTTTCCAAAAGAATAGCAATCAGATTTTATTGAATAAATTTTCCCAAAATCAAAAGGAAGAAGCATCTTTTCTGTGTCATTAATCTTCCATTAAAGAATTTTAACATTCAAATATACTACTTTAGAGTAAAAACATAATTAAAAAAATACAAAACACAGTACCAAAGCCTCCTCATAAACTTTTTTTTTAAATTACTGAAAAGATGGCTGGAGAGAAAATGCATGAAATGAACTGTTTTGTCCTTAAATCAGTTCATGGTTTGTATTGTCTGAAAACTTTAATGTATATCCTTTAAAATGCTCAGTTGCAATCAAAACAGCTCCGTTTAATTTTCCTGAAAAGGGATATTTTTATTTGTGGAAGGGAAAGAATAAAAACCATATATTTTCAGAGACAAAAAGCATACAGCTTACATTGGCAAAATCATAATATGTCTAATAAATATTTAGAGTGTTCAGATTTCTTTTATACATATTTTTGAAAAAAAAAAAATTTAAGTCAAAAATTGCATGAAACATATTTCACTTTTCATGTAGATGTCTCAGCTTTAATTCACTGAACTGTAAAGTACAAGTAATCTTGAGATTTACATTATTTTCAATATTTTACTGACAGTAAACCAGTTTCATTTCATAGATAAATGCAGCTGCAGAATCTGCAAATCTAAGTTTAAATTCTCTTTACATTTCATGCATGTGATTATATTTTAGTATGTACAGTGGGAATGGTGCTGTTAAAATCAAATTTAAAAATGTAGTTCCTTACTTCTCCTTTGATGTTGCACAAACTTTACAATGTCTAGCACTGATAGAATAGTAATGTAGAACTAACATTAAGTAATATGTAATCCCTTTTCTTTTCCATTAAATCATTCTTAATTTTCAAATTTTTTATCCATTTTACAAGAAATCAATATTGTTCCTGTGCATGAACAAAGCAAAAAAAATCCACCTGTTAATATTTTCTCCATAATCACCTGTGAGATGCATTCATGCAACTATTTTACTAGAAAGCCATCTCACACCAAAAAAATTTCTTTTTACTAAGAGAAATAGTAACAGTGGTTGGTTATGGTTTGCCACTCTACATTACATAGTGTTCATATCAAGATATGTTTGGGTAATAATCTGAAATAACCAGATGAAACAATTTTGAAATGAAGAAGTTTCATCCTTCTGCAAAAGAGCAATGTTAGAAATATGGGCAAAATTGCAATCTGAATCAATGTTTACCTTTGTCCTGTGAGGGGCACCAGTGAAATCAGCGGACACGCTGACGTGGGTAGTGCAGACACCCCGCACCACTTTTGTGTTTACCAAAAGGAGTTGGCAAACACCCTTCTGTGCTCAGCACTCACCTGCTGCTTCCTGTGAGAATGGGGGAGTGCAGTCTGGGAGTGTTGATCCAAAAAAAATTGTGTATATATTTCTGTGAAGTAGCTTATGGGTTTTGGGGTTTTTGGGTTTGAGGTTTCTGGATTTTTTCGGGTTTTTTTTCATTTTGGAACCCCTCTGGTGAATTTTCCTCTTTCCTTTGATGAAACTTGGGGCCAAAATAGTAAAAATGTTTGCAAAGACCCATTTTTATCCTCATGGGCACCGGAACTATTTTCTATTACATTCCCCTTTCTTCATCCTCTGGCTACAAATACTCCTCTAGATATCAGACCTGAACAGCAAGGAAGACACTTTGGCCTACTATAAGCATAGGCATTTTGCAAAGGAGTCTCTTCAGAAGCTGTCATCTATCAGCATAAAAGAAGAAAGCAGTTCCTTGAAGCTATCAATCAACCTTCAAGAGTAAATTTCAGGCAGAAAGCCAACCATAATTGAGAGTCCTATAATGAAATGCTCAGCATGATTTCAGAAGCTCCACAGTTGGGGGCAGGCAGGCTGTCATTTCAGGAGACATTTTGGATCTGTTTTTTTTAATGTCTGGAGATTGATATGATGGAGATGAAAAGCTGGATCTTAAAATAGAACCATTTCAGGAAACTTTAAACACACGGAATCAGACATTTATTGCTACTGTATTAGAATCAGTCTTTTTCATACCAACTCACACCTCTGAAACGCCTCATTTATTTGCAGAATTTTCCTGAGATTTTACTGTGATGACATGCCATAATAGCTAATAGGGAATTCCTTGCGTGCTAGTTTGAGATTTCAGGCTCAGCCTAGGACAAAGAGCTGAGAAGAAACTGAATGAGCTCTTCAGGAGCCCGGGGAGGCATTGTTTCCTCAAGATAAGGAACAATTCTCCTGCTGCTTCTTCTTTTTTGTCGGTGGGTTCCTGAGATACAGCTTGTATGTACTGCGTACACTGCTGCTGCCTCTAACTCGCTTCATTTCGAGCAGTTAGGGGTCAGCAGAGGGACAGCTTTCCTTGTTTCCTGCAGCACTGTACTCTAGGGAAAGATAAAAGGGCTGCTACAGGGCTGGTCCTCTTCCTACATTTCTGGACCACTCAGGTTACATAAACAAAGAAGACAGCAGGGCAATGACTTCCTTTCCCCCTCAAAGGGATGTGTATGCCAGTCTGCATTGTGGCTCATGGGCAGCAGTTTCCACAGAAGAAAGAAAGAAAAAGCCAGGGAATACAAACCCACACTTTTCCTAATCCTAAATTACTTTATCACATCTATGATAGATGGCACTACCATGGAATAATATAGAATAAATGACATATCTACAGCCTTATATGAAAAGGATCCACCTACTGAATATGGTTTGGGGTGTAAAGACTCCTCCAGGCCTGTGTCATAACAACTGTTAGCCCCCACCAGCCCTTCTATTTTAAACACCAGGAAGAAATTTAGCAATGTAATGACTTGCTACAGAAGATTAAAATCGATGATAATTGTACTATCTGTCACAATATTAATTTACTACTTTTATTTTAGAGAACCATGCAGGCTTAGCATTAAGAAGTATGTTGACATGATTTACAAAAGGAAAGTGCAATATAAAGATTTCTTAAAAGGATGCCTGTTTCTCTATATTTATATTTGCAAAGGGTTGGTCGTGGAAAAGTGACTAGGTCATAGTATGATGGACTGTTCTGTCTGTTGCTAGTCACTCTTTGTAAACTGAGAATGTGTTTGTGGTTTTAAACATTACAGTTGCAAGAAAACCCCTTATAAGCAGAGGGACAATAAAGATACATGAAATGAGCAAGCACAAAAACTTCTGACACAGAATTGCAGAATGAGATGGGTTGGAAGGGTCACACAAGGATCAGAAAAGTCCAGCTCTTGACCCTGCACAGACCAGCCCACCCCATGTGCCTGAGAGCTCTGTCTAAACGCTTCTTGAGCTCTGTCAGGCTTGGTACTGTGACCGCTTCTCTAGGGAGCCTCTTCCAGTGGCCAACCATCCTCTGGGGGAAGAACCTTTTTCTAATATCCAACCTAAACCTCCCCTGACACAGCTTCAGGCCATTTCCTCCAGTCCTGTCACTGTCACCACAGAGATCAATGCCCACCCCTCCTCTTCCCCTCACAAGGAAGTTGT
>VWZW01002521.1:223997-276379 GCA_013397115.1 Edolisoma coerulescens | reverse complement strand
GGGGGGGGGAGTGAATAGCCAAGACTTTATATGAGACTGAAAGCCTCCTCTGTTCCCTGCTGGGACCATTCCTTCCAGCTAGGGCAAACCTTGGTCATTAACATTCTCACAATCATTATATTACTACTTGCAGAAGGAAGAAGCACATCCTTCTTCCAAGGAAACTATTTATTACATTTCTATCTACACTGCTAGTCCTCTCTGTCTTAGACAGGGCTTATCAGATTTTTTACATAATTCAGAAAAAAATCTGCCCATTTCTATCTGTCATTGCTCAACAGGCTCAGCAACACAGCGAAGTCCGAGAACCTGTTTTTATTCTGTGTTGAACTCTTTGCATTTAAGAGCCATATGCAACGTCTTTTAATGATTCTTTATTTAGATATTGCAAGTAGTTTTAGACTTGAACTGCTAGATGTCTACCACTGCAAAGTGTTAGTGGACCTCTTTATTCAAGTGTCAAGGATAAGTCAAAATAACTTGAAAAGTCATGAAATTCTAGAGTCATGGAATAGTTTTGGTTGGAAGAGATATTTAAAGGTAACCTGTCCCCCTGCTGCTGGAAGGGACATCTTTCACTAGATCAAAGCCTTGTCCAGACTGACTTTGAACACTGCCAGTGACTGGGCAACCATGACTCTGGTAACATGTTACACTGTCTCACCACTCTCGCCATAAAAACCTTATTCCTTAGATCAAATGTAAATTTATTCCCATTCAGTTTAAAATAATTATCCCTTGTCCTGCTAAACCAGCCCTGGCATAAAATCTCCCTCCATCTTGAGATTCTTGGTCACAAAACTTCTTGATCCTGTGACATTATTTTGCTTAAGGCAAGGTAGGCTGTTTTCTGAATGTGATGCATTAATTCTGAAAAACTGGTTTAAGAATTAGTTTCATATCCAGGCAAATACAGAAACTGCCACTCAGCTTTGCATTCAGTACCCTGATTACCTTACACATACAGTTTCCTCCAAATATCTCTTATATATGATGACAGAAGCTTCTAGACACGATCTTTTGTGAAATGAAAAAGTATTCAGCCTCCTCATTTGGAAGATTGTGATGAAATTGTGAAGTCATTGATTGCTTTGGATTTGAGAGTTTATTAAGAGCCTACAAAAAGTGTAATTCTGCTGAATTCTCAGTGTTTAAAAGCACTTTTGAAAATATAATTTTTAAAAGGGTTCTTTAGTGCTTGATTCTAGTCAAAATTGGTTGCAATTTCTATTTATTTTTTATTCATATTTTTCTGGGTTTACATTTACATTATTCTATCTAAAATGCTTTCTTTAATATCACCCTAGATTTGGAAGTTTGAAAAGCCAGATAATTGTAGGGTTTGTTCTCGAAAGAAAAATATTTGTTAAGAACCTAGACAAACACATATTTATGAAACTTTCACAACCATGGCTCAGATCTGTACTTGCCATCATCTAGTCACCTAGCCACTCCTTTTTTTGTTTAGGAGACACAACATTCCATAAGACTTTGATTTTGGTCCATCCTTCGAGAGCACAAAGTAAAGGCAACACCTTAAATAATGCAACTTGTGCAATCTCCAAAGCAAATGGCAAATTAATCAGTCTCTGAATCCTTGTTTTTTTGAAGACTTGTGCATTTTTAAAGAAGATGGAGTAATTGTTTAGTGACTTGGTGCCATTGATTTTCATTATGGATGGTGTTGACTAGGTCTGTGTCAGGTCACCTGGGAGAGATAGCCTTTGCATAGCTAAATAAAATGGGAAAAGTACCATTTCTTATTCCATATTCAAGAGGAAAGCTCCAGTCCTTGAAATAAGTTTTGAGTGACCTTCTGGACAAAGAAATTTTTCCTTTTTGGTCATCAGAATAAAGGAGAGAAATGCAAAGCTGCATAGTCATGAAGTAGAGATCTGGATTTTACAGGCCAGCAGATTCCTGGTTGAGAAAGATGATCAGAAGAACAAATTTAGAATAAAAGAGAAATGCTCTCATTGGCTAAATGTATGAAATATTACTTGATTTCTCTGTTAGGAATATCAGGAATAAAAATTAAAAGGACCCTTGAAAAGAAACACATTTACTTTAAGGTGTGTGGTAGTTTGCAAGTTCTTAAAAATTTTTGGTACTTGTGTTATCATAAGACAGAAATTCCATTATATAGTAATCATATTGAACTGAGATACAAATTTAACATACCAATCTCTAAGTCTTTTCCTCCTAAGATTTTGTTTGTAATTTTGAAGTGGCTATAGTTTTCGTCTTTTAAGAAGTGACACAGATTTCTAAACTATACAAAAATTCTTATTTCTTCCACTTCAGAGGATTGAAAAATATATCATTTTGATCCTCCTTACAGATTTTGCTTTCAAGATGGGCAGATTTTTTCAGTTTGTGTGTTTGAGATTTTTTCTCTCTTTTTCCTTTCTTCTGTTTTTCTTTCTGGATTTTCCTCCCACTTTGTGCTGTCTAATTCTTCTCTATCCTTGCCATATAAACTTTTTCTGTTCTCAAATACCTCAGTCTCACTCATTCTCATTGAAATGAAGTCTGTAATTTTAGTGCTTTACAGTAGCTATTGGATTTAAGAAGATATCACACACTTGTCATATTATGATGACTCAGCGAATTTCTCTGGAGGAAAAGGTGACTTTTAAAGGTTTCTTGGCTGGCAGTGCTTTTTAGATATCTGCCACAGCAAATTCTCTCTCATAATGATAACTGCACAATGAGAGTGTGTGAGCAGACAAAGAAATTGAGCAGACAAAGAAACTGAGTTTTTCTAGAATGAGGCCCCGTGGAAAACAGAACACTTCAATCTGTCTGATAATGTACTAGTAAATATAGCCATTAAAGTCGTTTTTATTTACTCAGCCTGCTTGCATAAATATGTCAATTGGAATCTTATCAAAAGCATTCCTGAAAAAAAGGTGAAGGAACATTGCTAAAATACTGGTAGTGTTTTGGGATAGCTGACAGGTAATTTGAGACTACAAAGAGGTTTGATTGATTGACCAAGCATTCTTCCCATAGAGGCTCATATAAAACTTTTAAGAAAGCTGTTAAATATCACTTATACTTCCTGTGTCTTCTCTAATAATAGCTGTGGGATGAATAATGACCACTTTTCATTTCTATCAGTCAGGTCAGAGGGGAGGAAACAGGAGAAAACTAATGAACATGGGGTCCATGAAGAAAACACTGCTGCATACGCCAGTAATAAGTTAAGAGGATTGTCTTTAACAAGAAATGAGTAGTTGTTTTGACACATCATTCTGGTTTGGTGGAGCAGTGAAAAGATGCTGTGAAAGGATAGAAAGGATAGAAAAAAGGTCCTCATCTGTGCAGACCAGTGCATATGCAAAGTATTATTTGAAATATAGGGGTATAAATAAATATTAAAGTTCCTCGAGTTACAGCTTCAGGTGATATGTGGCAGTGGAAACCACACAGTTTACCCCAGCATCTTTCCTAGATCAAACAAGCTGAGCTGGAGATGTTTCTGAAATGAAATTTGGCACTGTGTCTTTCTCTGTCACAGCAAAAAATTTTTGAACTTTTCCTCTTGAAATAACTGATGAGGACTCAGATGACATTTGTTAAGTGTCAGTGATGTTACAACAACTCCTGATAATTATGTCTTTATCCAGCAAAAAAGGTGGTTGGTGAGTGTGGGGCTGGGAAGGAAGAAGAGTGAATGCTTTCACAAATTGCTTGTAGTGGGAGGCATTGATCTCCTCTGTCTAGTGACCAACAGTAGTACATAAGGAAATAGAATGAAGCTGCATCAGGATAAGTTCCGATTGGAGATTAGGAAAGGGTTCTTCACTGAGAGCATGGTCAATCACAGCAACAGGCTTCACAGGAAAGTTGTCATGGCATGAAGTCTGAGTTCAAGGAATGTCTGGACAATGCTCTTGGTTATGCGATTTCCTTTCAAGTAATCCTGCAGGAAACAGGGAGTTGGTCTTGAGGATCCTTAGGAGTCCTTTCCAGCTTGAGATGTTCTATGATTCTATGATTCTGTGATTCTAAATTGTTTTACAAAACCATAGGAATCCTGTATAAACTGTTATCCTTCCTAGCAGATTCTTTGAACCTCCTCACACAATGTAGAAAAGGGAATATAAGACTTTCTGGTTTCCAGTTGTTCAACAAAACAAAGCAGTGCTGTCTCAGCAGAGCCAAAAATCTGGACTCAGTCCACAGTAACAAGATGCAGTCACTACTGCTGCCACTTCTCTGTGCACATGTACAGTATTCTTTGTTTGTCTTCTATCCAAACCTGCTATTCTTTCTTCATCGCTAACATTGAACTGAGTCATCACTACATCTGCAACTGGCTTAGAAAAAGTGCTTGAGGCATCTCCCGCAGAATAAAATACCCCATTTAAACTTAAAGGAGATCAGGATTTTTGCGGTATAATTCAACAGTCAGTTAAAGAGAAAAATTATGCGGGTGGGAGGAGATAATAGTTTCACAGGTGTAACTGCATGCAGAAAGAGGAGAAACCCTGAAAATCCTGTAATCAAAATATTACTATTTCCATGAGGACATCATATGCAAATAAATAGTTATTGCATGCAAATCAATTGTTATAACATTATGCATCAATATTTAAAATTCCTTGCAATCACTAAACCCTTTTAGCCATTTCCTGTATATCTGCATTTTGGTTGAATAAAGAGAGAATAAAATATTCTTATATAGTTTTACTTTTGAGCAATCTCTAAAGCCTGTTCATTTTAAATTTCCCAGAAAGAAATAGGAAATCCTTTTGTTCTGTTTTGTGAGAGGAAAAACAGCCTTTTCTTTCAGTACATAAAAAGAAGTTAAAAATCAATATTCTTTCCAAAACAAAGGAAACTGATAGAGAGCCCAAAAGTAATTAAATATGACCCTAAATTCCATAACTGGGGCTTCTTGGTGGAAAATCTTCCATCCTAATCTTTTTTTTTTAAATGAAAGTTGCTTCGTCATACCTGAAAATTTCTCAGAATTTTAATATATGCCTTTCTAAACTGGAAATTGTAGATGCAACTATTGATATATTTCATATACATGTATGTGCATGCATGTATACATATACATATGTATATATTTATATATTATTTTTATGGACAAACATGTGACACCCTTCCAGTTTCACCACAATATCTACTATCTACCGCTACTAATCTACGGGTAGACTCTGGACTGAGGTTCTTTCTTCATCCTGTTGCCAATAAGACTGTTTTTAAAACAGCCTTGCCTGTAAATCACACCAGACCAATAATTGCCAGACATGACACACTTACATCAGCTTGTGGGCACACACTGGTACATGAGGCACAGACCAAGCTCACAGAATAATGAAGCTTTCAGACGAGCAATAGGAACGTGTAATATCTGCAGTCCGAGATACGAGAGAGAAGAGAGAGGACTGGAGGACAAAATTGGGCTTACTCAGCTGAAGTGCCTTTAGGTACCCGTACCAAAGGTGAACCACTGCCATAAATACAACTCTCGCTGAGGAATTAGTACTGCTACTCAAATTATTTTCCACTTGCAGCATGAGTCAGAAAAACTTAAACAAAAAATGTCACAAACCGAGGAAAGATCAATGAATAAGATGCAAATCTGTGTTTGCAGGCATGGATTTCTGTGAATGTAAAAAAGTTATTTAATCCACAAAAATAATGTCTCCATGTGAAAAAAAAAAGTATTCTCTAGTTGAGAATACAGCTATGATGAAAGAAAATATGTAAATTAACAAAGAAATCACCATGCAAAGAGGAAAATTATGCTCTCTGTAATTTCCTCTATTCTCACGCAACTCTCCATTGGCTGCAAGAATGATTTTGACTTGAAAAATTAGGTAAAACAAAGTGTTTTATGTGACGATTCAGTGCAAAATACTGACATCTCACTATTTCTACACACAAGTTGAAGTGTTAGTTCGGGGGTCACTAAGGACTGAAGTGTCCCAATGCCTCCTATCTAAAGAAGAACTTGTGTTAAAGAATGACGCACAGTGAATGTTTAGTGGTTGCTTTGTCAATGTGTCTCCATTAAGTCACAGTTTCATTTGAGGATCAAATAAGGATTTAGTGCGCATATAAAATGACAGCTTACTGTTTATCCTACTGTCACTGTGATTGTGAAGAATTTCCTTGGTGAGACTCAGAATGTTAGTGTAAGCAGAATTTCCTCCTTGAGCAAAAAACTGGACTAGTTGTCATCCCTTCCACAGTTCTCCTCAAAATTATCAGAACCATAATGTGGTTAAATCATAATGAAAGATGAAAATGTCGTAAATATCTAGAATAGATAATTCTGAGCTATACTCTCTGAAATTAGTTTCTCTTTCTGTTTTCATAGTGTCTGTTGAGACAGATATTTCTCAAATATATTTCAATTCTATGAATTATATATAAGTTTCTTATGGCAATTCTGTGCTGCTAGACTTCACCAACGTTGATTAGTTAATAAAGGGGTTTAATATATGTGATACTTTCCCTCTGGGATTTAATTTTTTTTTTCCTTATCATATTAAAAGTTAGAAGAAGATTTTAGGAAATACAATCTGAATCTATTAAAAAAAAAAAAAAGAGGAAACAGTAGGGGAATTCAGATTCAAAAAACCCAGATAATCAGAATGGGAGAATAATAGGAAATGGTTGTTATTTATCTTTCAAGCATGCATAAGTCCTTCCTTATGCTTTATTCTTATACATATTAGAATATGAAGATCCTTAATTCCTCTTTTCACCTTTTGCAATAATTGCACACAAACACAACCATGCTAGGAGACACAGATATACAATGAAATTTTTTTTGGCCTATGCAGGAGACTGAGCTACCAATAAATAGAATGAGGGCATCAGTCATGATGAATTAAAATACTTTTTAAGCAAGTGTTCTGTTGTAGATTTTTAATGACTTTAATTTTGTGAAGGAAATCTGATCTCTCAAAGTCTGTAAAATGCATAAAGTTTACAGGTAAGTGTAAGAAATGGAATCCCTACTTTGCAAATATTGGGAAATATATATTGATGCACTTGGTTGTTTATATCTACTTTTTAGTCATATATATTTTTTGATGTACAGCATTAACATGAATCTGTGAATCTTTCTACTGACTCAACAGCTATATATTAACTGTGGATTAGGAGGTTTAATAATGTCTCTGGACTGGAATTACAGTTATCTAATACTGAAATAATTCTCCTAGTTTCAAAGAAATGTAGACTCTTCAGTTTCATTGTCAAAATGAAATTGTATAGTGTCAGCTTGTTGATGACAATTTATTTCTAGAGGGAAAAAAAAAGGTGGATGAGACCACTCCCAAAGATAGGGTATTTTTAACTCATTCTAAGGAAGTATAAGTGAGTAAATATTGTCAAGTTATGTATGCATTTGTAGCTACTGATTACTGTAGTTGTGATTCTGATTAATGATAGCTAATATCCATTCTTCTACATACATCAATATGTTTTTAACCCTTTAGGCAGAATTTTTTGGACTAGGGCATATCAGCCTTCCGGCAGCCAGATTTGTTGTCTGATGGTGCAAATTGTGTCTACCGTGAGTTCTACCCCAGCCTGTAATACCTGCAGAGAAATTTCCCTCAATGTATTTTCGATAAGTGTCAACAGATCCATTTTCCACAGACAGCTAAACTATTCAAAACCAGTTATGTATTACTATCTTCAGAAGTAAGTTTTACTTCCTTAGATCTATTGTGATATTTTTTTTTTACATTATTTGAAAGTGAACCAAAATCAATCTTGATGAAATCAAGAAGTTTTTGTTATTCACCTTTTGAATGACCAGATTTTCCTTTTCTTTTCAGATTTTTGCATGGAGAAAGGTATAGGATTTGTGCAAGAGAGGGACTGTATGTATAATGCTACTTCCATGGTACTTTTTGCAATCCCTTTTAGATAGACCAGTGCCTTTACTTGACATAAGACCAGTCAAAAAGAAATATAACAAAATATTCCTAAAACTTGTTTCCCCCCTTATAAAAAGATATTTTAATCATAGTCTGTTTCCTTTATGTGTTTCCCTGAAATTAGAGCTGAGTAAAGTTCACACTATCAAACTAACTTATCATTAAATGGGTCTTGCTTCCATACTTCTTGACAGAAAGTTCCACATGACCACTACCTAATCAAACTTCTCACTGCAAAAACAATTCAAGTTCTGTTCAAGAGACAGGATACAAATTTGATATATATTTTTCTGTGTACAGTGTTTTGTCTGTAGAAGTAGATTTCCGTGTATAGAATCCTGGGCCCATCTTTTTCTTTTTTTTTTTCCTTTTTTTTCTTTTTTTTTTCCTTTGTGTGAGTGTTTGTTTGTTTTTCATTTCTTTAAAAGAAACTATTAATATAATGTGACTAGACTAGTTCTCTTCATATTTCTCTCCCTTCCTTGCTCTTGCTGATTAAAAATGTTGTATTTTCTGACTCTCTATGCATCTCTTTTCTTTCCATCATAAGTATGAAAGATAGGATATGAATTTCTAGAAATATTTTCTTCATCCCAAATAATGTCTTTCCTGTCTAACACTGTGAAGCCTGAACTGACTCAGGTCTTCTGCATTTATGCTGTATGCTAGCTTTTAACAAGAAGATATAAATATCCAGAAGTAGACTAATTCCTTGTACTTTTTATGCACATGGGAAAACTGAAGCATGATCTTATTACCTTCTAGTGTTCCTCATTTTAAATTCAACGTGTTGCTTTTATTTTCCATAGCAGCAGAAACAGTATCTGCTGCAGCACTTGTTCAATCCAGCCTCATGTGTGAGGCAAAGGATATTAAATGTCGAGTATCCTGGTATGATGTGACAAGAGATAATTCTCTTTTACTGTCATACCCACTTGGGCTGCAGTAGATGACTAAAATACTCTGGAATGGAGCATGAGTACGGGTGACTGAATCTGGTGTTGCTTTTTCTTTTTTGGCTTCCTTTGTAAAATATTAATTTAAAAATCCATACTGTCGTGCAAGATACGCAAGAATCTCCAGTATCCTTTTCTCATTATGTCACTTAGTTCAGGAAGGCACAATTGCACCTTGTGGGTGGGTTTCCACTGATTGAAACACATCTGTTTCAAACATTTGAAAGGTTTTCTTTATGCTTCTACTTTCCTGGAAAATGTGATAATTGAGAAGTTTCAAAAGTAACAAGGTTCTAAACCTAGAATCAATCAGCAATGATGTGGGAAACAGCTGGGGATCAGCAAACAGGCAACGCAAAGACGACATACAATTTTGGATTAACAAACAGGAGTGAGCTGCAGGTATAGACATAAATACACTTTATTTTCAGCTGATTGGGAAAGTAAAAATAAGATTTATTTTGAATTAAACCATATGAAATTTTATGAGAGAGTGAATCTAGGAAGAAAATACCTGGTGTGAATTTAAAAAATTAAAAATAATTAAAATTATTTTGAATTATTTTATTTTAAAAAATAATTGAAATAATAATTTTAAAAAATCATAATGAATTTAAAGAAACCATTCTGGAGTCTCAGAATTAAACAGAGCAAAACCCTGCAGTCAGAGATTCTGACAGTATCAGGTGTTGAGGTGGATCAGGTGCATTAAGTCAAATGTTCATTCTCTGACATTGATCACTGTTCCTGGTTTCAGCCAAAGATGTGGCACGACTGACATGGCCAGGTCTCAGAGGTCAGCCAGCTATTTCAAAACGATATTTAACTCCCGAATGTTGGCTCCACTCCTGAAGTCCTGGAGCTGTTACCCTCTGGTCCTTATTAGTGCCTCAGCTGGCTCTTGTGATTGCTCTCTTTAAACATATGCCTTGCTCGTCTGTGATAAAATCTCACTTTCCTTTAACTCCTAGCAGCACTACTGCTGCACATATATCCCAGTGCCAGGCATGCTGAGCTGTCAGCAGCACTGACGCTCTCCTCTGAGTCCATAAGCAATAAGGATTCTTTTAACAGCCATAGTAGGCTTTAGCTTGAGGTAGAGTTTCTTGCAATATCTTGTACAGCTTACATGATTGGGGGCTGAAGGAGCTGAAACCTGTTCTTCACATCTTAAGATTCTAAGGACAGTCCTTAAAGCTGGCAATCTTGGTACAATTTGAACAGAAACTAGAGTGATTGGAAAAAATGCTTGAGTTTCACTCATTTTTTCGCAACAGCTAGAATTCCTTCAAATAAGGTCTACTTTGTCTTCCAAAGAAACCAAAATTGTGCCATCCTTCAAATTATATTTTCCAAAACCTGGATAAATAAACTATTCTAACCATTTGGCAAATAAAAAGCTATTTCTGAAATCACATTTTCGCATATTAGAAACAGCAGACAAGTATAGCCATTAAAGATTGTAAAAACATACTGACAATCAAAAATAAAAAGTTAGAATGCAAGAATTGACCATTGAAAACAAAAAGTTTAGGTATAAAATCCATTAAAAAAAAAAAGCCAACAAGTGAACCAAAGTGCTGAGAGTTCATTTTAATTTTTACTGCAGTCTTCTTGGCCTAATTTACATAAGAAACTTCTGCAAACTCTAGCAAAACAGCAGCAGTTTCTTGCAGAGATCAATATTTTTTATGAGCTAAGAATAGCAGCTAAAGCCCCAAGTAGGCAGTGTATTTCTGTGACGTTTATAGGTTTCTATTCTTTAAAATTTAAAGCTCAAATCAAGTGTTTCATAAAACTAACACCAATGTTTCTAGAGTTCAACATACATAACAATGTTGTCATAAAGATACCAACACTCTTGAAAAGTATTCCTTAAAATATTGCTGGAAAAATATTTGGTTTATGTATTACCCCAGTGTTTTAATGTGTCTACATTTATATACATATACAAAATATTCAAATTACTTATTTTTCTCTTTTATTTAAAATAAATATGAACCATGTAAATAGGGACATAACAGAATATAATATTTTTTGCTTGATCTGTTTAAACAGACCACATATTGTCTCAGAATCTACAGTGCACCTTGCCCTGGAATTGAAGGTATCTTACAACTACAGGATGGAAATTTCTATCGCACTTCACATGCCTATTGCCAGTCTAAGCATGACTACCTCATACATTTAAAACATTTTCCCACGTGTCTGATGTTTTAACTTTTAACTTAACTTTTTAACTTTGTAATGTTCCACTTTCACTCCAGTAACTGACTTTTTCCAACAAAATCTGCATCTTGCTGTATTAGATATTCTGTCATGTTTCCATCTCAATCCTTTTTACTTTGTTCCCATTTTTTATGTTGCTGAATGAAACGAATAATTTCATCTGTTTTTCTGCTTTCAGGTACCTTTCAAGATTGGCTCAGCTGCTTTGATGGCTACAATTGTGAGTCTGCTGGTCTCAACCAAACAAAGCTGGTCTTCAGCCTTCTTTCCTCTACAGAACAAAGAATGAAATCTGTCAAGAAGGATCTCCCCTCAGCACAGAACGCTCACCCCGGGTATTTCCTTTTTCTGTTCAATTAGTACCTAGGTCTGAAATATGAGACTTGCCTCTTTCTCTACAGTATTCAGGTCTGCTTTTGCTTGAGCTACTTTCTAGAGTTCAACCCCAAAATCTGCATCATGTTCTGTGAGGAGCAGCTGAGGACACTGTTTTTGTTTCATTTGGAAGAAAAGAGACTGAAGGACAACCTCATTGCTCTCTGCAGCTTCCTGAGGGAAGAACCTGGAGAGCGAGGTGCTGAGCTCCTCTGCTTCGGATCCAATGATGAGACATGGGAATGGTTAAAAGTTGCACCAATGGAAGTTCAGACTGGACATTAGTAAACATTTCTTTACCATGAGGGTGATTAAACATTGGAAAAGGCTTCTTTGCAAAATTTTTGATACCCCAAACCTGTCAGTGGCCAAAGCATTTGGACAGTGCTTTTAAAAATATGGTTTAACTTTAGGTCAGTCCTGTGAAGTGGTTAGGCAGTTGGACAGGATAATTGTTGTAGGTTCCAACTGAAATATTCTATTCTATTCTATTCTATTCTATTCTATTCTATTCTATTCTATTCTTCTATTCCATTCCATTCCATTCCATTCCATTCCATTCCATTCCATTCCATTCCATTCCATTCTATTGTGCTGGAGTAACATCAGACCCATCCCATGTATGGAGAGATTATAATGAATTCCTCCTCCTTTTCCTTGTAAAACATTACTTTTGGGATCTGTAGGTTTTGGATAACTCCTTCATTTTTTAAGGTGTCAGAATCTCCTAAAACCAAGCAACTATCAGTAAATTCAAGAGTGTGCTGTGCTTTCAGTCCTTGGGCATTCACCCATATCCTATGTCACCCTCAGTCCTAGCCATGCTTTGAGTAGATTATCCAGCAGACTCTACTTTGAAATTGTATATGCTTGGTCTTATCTCCCCTACTTCAGCAGTTACTAGTTGAAAACAATATCTTCTCACAATTTTACTTTTTCAAGTCCAGATTATATTCTCACCAGATCATCTGCCCTCAAAACTTGGACTTTCCCAGACACCTGTATACTGCAGGAGCCCACTCTGTGTATGCAGCTCTTCTTTCTGGCTGAAAATAAATGTTCATTCCCCAGAGAACTGTTCGCCAAGTGTGTTTATGACATTGAAACACAAGTTTAGAACATTACAGGGAACCAATATATATTCAAATTGTTTAAACTGATAATCTTCAAGATAAAAAGAAGGTCATCTGCAATCAGGATGACATTAGTGTAAGTTGCTCCTTACATGCAGGCTGGACACTGCGGTGTACTGATAAGTGGAAATTCTTAATTTAGAGGACATGTTTTATTTTAAAAACAGTATTTCATTATTATAATGTTAATTGTATAAATTAAAAGTCTGTATTGCCACATATGTACCTGTTGCATCCATTCATTTATAAAACAAAGAATGATATTAAGTTAAATAAAAATCGTCACAATTTTTCTGTATACTCCCAAACAGTTAAGACTTCAAAATTTACTTTCCTGCCTGTAGTATGAGGCATTTTGTTACTTCATCAAACAGCAGTGCCAAATGGCTGTGTCCCTGAAGGTCAGAGAACAGTAACATTATGAGAAGAAGGTAGAAAAAACCACCATAAATATTTCCCCCCGTTTTCAATGCTGCCTGTCACCATGTTGCTGACCAAAAGATTAAGCTTGAGGAAAATCTATAAATGTCTGTATGAGAACTGCAGCGAATTTTCAGCCTTAACCTCATAGATACACTTTAAAATAAGTAGTTAGTTGGCTTTCCAGGAGGAATTTGCATGCTATATTCAAAATTAGATGATTTCATACCATTTTCATATGTGTATAGTTCACAATACATTCAGGAAACATGAAATAAATTTTGAGGGAAAATGTAACTCTGGGCAAGTAACTTTGCCATTAACTTCAGCAGGAACAGGATTTCACTCTATTTCAAATGGCATAAACTCACTTGTTTTTTCAAAGGATATGAAATTCTACATTAAAAAACCGTTCCGTTCTTCACTATGTTTTAAGCCATGTTTCTTGTTTCCCATGGAGACTTCTGCTACTCTAGATCTGGATTAATATATTTTAGTAAGAAAAAAAAGATATTTTCACTCACAGAAACAAGAGCTAATGAAAATTTTCACAATGACCAGCCATAAGTTTGCCCCTGATGTAGTCTACCCTGTTCTAGTCTTTTTGGAAGCCCCTCACTAGGAGGAAAGGCTTATTACACTGGTTGATTCTTTACCCAGAAGTGATGATACAAGAGCCTATCCAATATGTAAACTATTTATATCCATCTACATATTTCATGTCATACTGTGGGAATAATTAGATGCTTACTACAGTAGCTAGGTGGTCTAGTTGGCCTGGTGGTGTTTGGAGTCAATGCTCTCAGAAGTCTTTTTCAACCCAATGAATTCTGTGGTTGTGTGTGATTCTGTGAATATTCCTTTCCACCCTATTTAAAAACAGAAGTGATTTTTCCAGTAATCTGGGACTTCCCCTGACTGCCATGACTTTTTGAGTGTGATGGAGAGTGGATTGTCAACACCAAAGAGTCCTTTCAGGACCCTGGGATGCATCTCAGCAGGCCTCATAGACTTGTGGATATGCCATTTCATTAAGTGGTCTTGAGCCTGTTCTTCACTTACATTGGGAGAGATTTTGCTCCCCCAACCTTTCCCTGGAGGTTTGGGAACCTGAGAAATGGAAAAAGCCTGACTACCAGTGGAGTGAGGTGAAGAACCCATTGAGTACCTCAGACTTCTCCATATGTGTTGTCGATAATTCTCCCTTCTCATCAGAGGAGGTATAGTCTCCTTGGCCTTTCTTCTCTGACCTATTTACTTAGAGAATCCCTTCTTGTTATTCTTTTCATCCCTTGTCTTGTCCTGTCTCATCTGTGTCTTGGCTTTCCTGATCCCATCCCTACACAACCAAACTATATCCCTGTACTCTACGAAGGTCACAGGTATACTGCTGTGTATTTCTTAAGGTAACTTCACCATGAATCAGAAGATCCCTTTGTGAGGCACAAAATCTTTTGTTAGTCAGAGATCCTGAGGTGACAGTATGTCTTTGATTCTAAAGAAGGCAGGTGAGGACTTCATCCTGTTGTGGTGCTTGTGTATTTCAGCATAGCTTCAGACACAGCTTGAGATCATTGGTCGTTGTGATGAGTGAAGAAGTGGAGATTTACAGAATGCAGAAGTGGACCCATACTTCATATTCTAGATGGAGAAGAACTTAGTTTTGCACTTGAGATCCCAAAATGTGTTTCTGAAAGAGAGTAAGATTATGCAATTATTTATTTTTTTGGATTAACAGCCAGCAAGAGTTTACTGTCATCTTTACATCTAAACTTTTTGCTACTATAGCCATGGATCTTATGTACTGTCCTTTGTTTCTCTTTGTGCTTGCTTTGCAGATTCCTGTATCTTCCGGGGTATGTAGACTTAGGCACAGCTAGTCATAAGTCAAAAGCAACAAATTGTGGACAATGTAAAGAAATAGGTTTCTTAACAATTCGAGAAATTAATCAGGGAGGTATGTGCAGGCTGCACCTTGAATTTTTGTATTGGCAGAGTTTCTGAGCATTCCTAGAGTAAACCATGACGATAAAAATATTAATGTGCCAGAGCACCTCACAGTCATTGTTTTCTGTCAAATTACAAAGTGTTGATGTCTAAACTAGGAATTGAGCCAGTAAACAAGAAAGCATCATTATAATCATAAGACTGACTGTACAAGCATGACTTTTTAATATTGTCTCTATTTACTGGAGAAAAAGAAGTGTTGCAGACAATGCAAAAATGAAAAATCATTGTTACATATAACTAACTTCAGACCCTCAGTCAAATATGTAAACTGACTAGAAATTTCCTCAGGCAAATATAATCACCACTCCCAGGTGGATCAAAAATTGAGTGAAATGCAAAAATAAAGGGCAGTCTCTGAGCTAATTCAACTCAAAGCTGGTCAGCCCAAGCTGATATAGACAAATTCTCCCATAAATATTTTGGGCCAAATACTGTGTTCAATTTTCAGTTGACATATATATAACTCTGTCTGAGTTGATGAACTGCTAGATGTCAGACAAAGGACAGCTGACTTCTAGAAACAGACTACCTAAACACAAATACCAAGCAGTATACAATTAATTAGCAACAACAATTCTACTCCACGTTCATTTTCAAATATCTATGATTTGATCCTTAAGATTTATTTCTAACTATTTCATATTGTATACTGCAGTTTCTCAACCCTGCGACAAAATTATGTTGTCATAAATAGAAAGCATACTTGAGACTCTAACCTGCTCTTATATTTTCTAAGCAAAGATGTGTAGAACATAACAGAGCAGATGTTTATCCATTTATGACTACCCAAATGTGTTAGGTGTACCAGCTTTTCTTTGTTCTGCCAGATTTCTGCATGCATCTGCTACCCCAAAATCTTTCACTCAGACACCTGTGGGCGTGCATTTTGTTTACAGCCAGAAGCTGTCATAGATTTGAATGTTGTTTCTGTAAGGGTAAATAGACAAGATACATCTAAATTTTCTCTTTCTTAAGCCTGAGATATTTGTTCAAATATGTCTTGTGGTAGCAAGATATTTATCTCCTATTAGTTTTAGCTTGTTGCCTTTTGAATTTATTTATCATCCAACAAATCAGTTCTGCATATATTAATACTTGTATGCAATATATTTTAGATTTTTTGGGCTATCCCCATCTACACCCACCCCCTGATCCAAACCTTAGAACAGAGATATTCTGATGAACTCTGTGTTCATGTGAACACGTGGTATTTTTCATACAAATTAACTGACTTTAAGAATCAAACCCCCAAAGGGAAAACCATAC
This sequence comes from Edolisoma coerulescens, assembly GCA_013397115.1. Classification (NCBI taxonomy): domain Eukaryota; kingdom Metazoa; phylum Chordata; class Aves; order Passeriformes; family Campephagidae; genus Edolisoma; species Edolisoma coerulescens. The sequence goes on along the minus strand of VWZW01002521.1, from coordinate 260,071 downwards.
ATGAGTAAAACTGAAAAATGCATTTATATTATTTGGAATATATATTTTCTTCTTAAAAACAAGACAGCAAAATAATATATTACTTTCTAATACTTCAGACTACAAACAAGCTGGACAAAGCTCACCAAAAGCTTTCAACAGATAAACATACACCTCTTCAAAAGGGGACTTCATAGTATCACAAAAATAAGCACATGACAAGATGTTTTGCTGGGGAGAATATTTTAATGCCAAAAAAAAGCTATAAAAGGCTTTGGTTTTCTTTGGGTTTCTATGAGGAAGGAGAAGTTGTTCAAAAGAGAAGATACAATTTACTCACACAGGGTTTTTTTTATCATAAATTATATTTATATTTATTTTTTTATTATATATGTTTGTTATTTCTGTGTTTCATTTTTGCTTTTGAAACAAAAAAGGACAAACAAATGTAGCAGTTAAGCTAGCAAGATGTTGCTATATGTCCTTTCAGGGTAAAAACATACACAAAGAGTGTGAAAATCTCAGCAGTTTTTTAGTGTTGCAATGTCAGGATGAATCAAATGTATCAATAGAATTTTGTCAGAAGCAGAAACCAGGCTTTATGGGAAGATTGATGTGGTCAGCATTATGCATTGTAATCAAGCCATGAGTCAATAGAGATTAAATATTGACGAAGATACTTTGACTAGTCTGAGGCTAAAGCAAATTCCTGATACCTTCAGGAAATATTATTATTATTATACCAATGAATATATGAAAATCCTGCCACTGCTTACATTATTCATTATACAGTGGCAGACTCTAAAGATGCATTTTCAAGCAGAAAAGAAGAAATAAAATAATAAAAAGCAAAGAGAAAAGCCCCAAGGCTGAAGAAGAAAACTGATATTGGATTTAGCAGCAGCATTAGAGTTTTTAATGAGCATTAACCCATCAAAAGGCAAGAGAGAAAGTAGTAGCCTGGAAATACCTTCAGAAGTGAACCATATCTTAGTCATGCCTGTACAGCAATACAGAGGTATTGAACAAAATAATGACAACCCTGGTAGCAGTTGAGATTTTACAAAGAGTGAGAAATAGTTCCCTCATAGCATAAGTACTTACATAAAAAAATGTTAAGGTCAAAGTTTTAACTTCTTTCCTAAACCTCTCCAAATCATGTGAATGTCATCATCTTAACAACATTCTTCAATTATTATTTCCTGTGAAATGTCTCTGGATTTTGCCTAAAATAAAATTCAAACAAGTGTACATGGCTTTTTCTAAAGGTAGAGCAACTTGAAAAATCTATCACAAATGGCACAGTGTTACCCTTGATTTTGGGCAATATGAGGCAGAAGCACAACTTGTATTTGTTTCTCTTGATCTATTAAGAAAACTACAACATAAGAAGTCAGATTGGTATAGCACTTGCACTATTTTCAAATTATTACAGGACAGAAAATTATTTGGACTAGACTCTGAAGAAGTGTAAAAACATGCAAGACCTTTTCTTTGCAGAATGTATTGTTCAGCCTTGCAGCATAACTCAGACTGTGTCACTACAGACTGAGTGTTGAAGCACACAGTGATTATCAATATTGCAGTGACTACCCTGGCAAAACTTGGACCACTGTAGCCATGCTTTCAAAACTGGGATTTCTTATCTGCAGACTAGAGATTCTCTTCATGTCTGCTCCTGCATTAAATTTAACCAGTGTGTTTCAGTGTGTTATTTTGTGTGACAACCACAGACCTATATGGCAGCTTTCACCTCTTGAAAACAATCAAAGTTTTAAGAGCTCAACATAATGTTTAAGACTCAATAACATTCCATTAGGTTATTAAATTACAATTAATTTGGGGTAGGTTTATTATACAGGTTAAAACTTCAACTGTAAGAAGCCAGCATTGACATATCCTCACGAAAGAGAGGACTAGATAAGCATAGCTATTAAGTCTTCATAGTAGTTTTATGTTTTTTGAGAGCAATATAAAAGACAGTGCTTGAATAGCGACAAATATGTAGGCAGGAATATAATAAAGCTTCAACAGTCAAGATGCCCTTATAATCAAGTAGCTTGTGTTGACTCCTCAGCACAAAGGGAGAATAAATTGTCAGCCTTGGCTTGGAGTTTGTTAAATTTTATTCCACCTCTACCGTTATTTAATGGTAGCTGTTGGTGTATATGCTTAATAAATATGTTAAGTCTTACATGTGGCATGCTCTGAAGGGCTGCATTGATTAATTAATCTGCAATGCATTTGTACATAAAACCTTTTTTCTTGGAAACCATATATAAAAATTTGTAATATCTGTATATGTCAAAGTTCAGGGAGGTATCTGTATTCACAGTAAGTCATGCATGATCCCCATTGAATTTTACCTAATCATATAAGATTTGATCTCAATGGATTGGCAGCAGTCTGGAATCTGTCAGGTCTAACAATTTATGAATGACATAGTCACAATATTTGGTTTTCTACTAAGCTGGAGTCACAAGACAGCAGGTTTTCCAGCTGGCATAGTATTGTTTCTCTTGTTCACACACAGCTTCTTCCAAAGTAAAGAGTAAATTCAGATTTTTCATCAGCAGTCAGATTATTTCTGCCTTCTATATTTTCTTTCGCCCTTTTGCTGATCAATAAGCAAGTCTTCAAAGTTTTCTGCAGCAAATAGGACTTGCAGAGTTTTAGATCTCTCTTCCTTTTCTATTTCCTTTTTGTCCAATATTTAGCTTCTATCAATTTATATATATTAAGAAAATCTAATTTTTAAAGCTTGAATCTGTGCAAATTAGACTTTAAACTACAGGGCCTATATTGTTGTAGAAAGAAGTCTCTTCACTGCTTCTCAGATCTGAATTACTCAATTTGGAAAATTAGAACACCTTCTACAGGCAGCAGAATTTGCTCTTACTAGTAATGGTTGCAAATGGTTAATGTTAGGCAAACATAAAAATGTGTTTTACTTGAAATTACTGTTGATTATATTTGTAAGACATGTCCATGTGAAGCAAATTAATGGAGTATCAGCACCCCTCTCACCCAAGAAAATCTCAAAAATCGTGAAAGAAACAGAGAAAATATTGACAGAAACTGTCCTCAGAAAACTTCCTTCTCCTGAGGAAGTTTGACCATGATGATGCCATTTCCTAAGGATTCTGGAGTGTCTGCAAGAGGTCTTGCACCGTATAAGCATAAAGTTTCATCAGATAGGAGTTTAGGAGTAAAAATAATTTGCTCTGTTTCATAGTGGGTTCCTTTCAAGCCTCATCATGATGAAGGAAAGTGTTGTTGCTCCATTTTTTATATGCCTTGCTGAATAAAATTTCCCTTAGGCTTTTCAGTAAAAACTCTTGAAATCTTTAACCTAACTTAACAACATCTTTATAATTTTGTACATACATAAGGAAAGAACAGTATCCATGTTAAAAAAAATACATCTAATGTAACATTTTTACTTACTGTATTATTACCTCTGCTGAGATTGCACAAAGGATTGAGTCTGGATTCCTTGGTATGGTTGTTGGGGATATTTTAGTTATCACAAAATACTCTAAGGAAATCCTTTGCATGTTAATGAAATGTAAATGCTCTCACGTATTAAAGGAGAAATACTCTGAGCCATCAGGATGATCACTCTTCTAAAAGAAACATGGATAATTGCATTAGAACGGGTTACGTTCAGCTGAAATCCATAGAAGATTTTATTGAGTTGGAGGCATATTTTATCAGGTCAAGAGAATGGGTACAATTCACTCGAGAAAAATCTCATGATGGAGTTGTTTTAGACACAATCATTTGCTTTCAACAAATAACTACATCTTCCTATCTTAAATATGGCTTACTGATGCACTACTAGTATTGGGCTTATATTGTTATCAGCAGGGTTTATGGATTTTTCTGAGGCTCATGGGTTTATGTATATATCTCTTCCCACAATGTTACCATATATAACAAGAGTAAGTGGTGAGATAGTAAAATATGCAACAAAATTCAGACTCTTAAATCCCCAGCAATGATTCCAGATATGTAATAAATTTGCTTACTGGGTAAGACTGTTTGGGAAGGGTGTTGTGAAAGACCGAAAAATATTTTTTAAACCAATCATATTAGATTCATGGGAAATGTAAATTGGATTCCTGAAACTAAGGACCAGTAGGTGGTGAAGAAAATTCATTTAGAAAGCAGGCAGTCTCCAGTCCACACAAGAAAAAACCAAACCAACATATTTATTTCCAGTAACACATATTGATTTTTGGATGAGAAGAGAAAGAGAGTCTTTTGCAAAGCTGAATTTACAGGTCCCTTAAGTGCCGAAAACCAGCCAAAGAGGGGACTTGGACATCAGAGCATCATCTCCCATCCCCTCTTACCCTCTCATGGAACTGTTTGAGGCTGTCTGTAATTAAAACTGAATTTACTTCATTTCTGCTGATGTACAGTAGGATGTAGTGTCTTTGAGAGACACATTCATCTGCTTGTGTCTGTGAACTGCTACATGCATCCATGGAGTAAGACAATTGCACTTACTCCATGCTGAATAATAGGCCAAGATGTCCAGGAATGAATAACTGGTCATAGTTCATCATAGTACAAAACAATTTTAAGCCGATTTGTTAGTCTGTAACACCATTTAGGAGTTTGTTGAATGCAGCTCATCAGACAAGCCGAAGTCCTGGTATTTGGTGTCTACAATAACCTGTAAAAGTTTACTGCTTAAAAGCTTGCTCCACATAAGCACTAGTCAGCAAGAAAAAAAAAAAAAAGCTTGATATCATTATTTGATTGTGCAGCTCTACTAATGACACCTTAAGACACTAGATAAAGTATCTTGAATCTGTACCAGCCAGACTTTTCCTGGGCTTCTTAGTTGCTAAAAGGAAGAGGGGTAATCTATTCTGAAAAAAAAGAGGGTCTGAAGAGGGGTAATCTATTCTGAATATCACAACAGTGGTAGTTTCTTTTCTAAGTCACGCATCTGAACACATGCAGAAATAAGTGAGAACAAAAGGGTGTAAAGTCCCAACTGTTCTATGAATGCATGTTAAGAATTTTCTTTTCTCTTGCGGTGGTTCTAGCATCAAAGAGTTAAGCTTAGCTCAGCAAAGTCAGCAGTACCCAGTAGGAAGTATCATTGAGGCCAGGATGAAAGAAAGAACACTTGTCCTTTTCATCTACTAGGTGACTTTTACTCATGTATCCTCAGAAATCCCTTCTTAACCTCTCATAATCACAGTTTTCATACTAAACTTGAGAAGGAATTATAGGCAGGTAATAGGAAGTGTACAACTCTGGTGCACATGGCTTGTTCAAAATGTAAAAAATGTAAATCAAAGACTTATTTCTCTATTTGTCATGAAGTCATTGTTTCTGAAGTAGACAACATCATAAATCTTATCTTCCAGTTTAATGGAATGTATTCTGGATAGAACTGGATGCAAAAATAATTACTAATTTACCTGAGTTTCAGAAATCTGTAAAATTTGAAAGTTACCAATGTAGTCGTAATCCTAACATAACTTCAGAAAGGCAGCCGTGGTTTTGTATTCTTGTTTGAGAAAAAACTTTGTACAAGAAATTTTGTCTTTTTTCTATCTCACTCTGTTTATTTCATGTGCCACAAATTGGTATTATTCACATACACTATATAAGGAAATTATTGTGACGCAAGATACAGTTACATTAGCAAAAAAGATATCATGTTTTTCTTGCCATATCAGTGCTTGTATGATGAAGAAAGAAGTTTCCAAGCCTTCTGCTATTGTCACAGTTCTTTTTCTCAGATGATACTGTTAGCATAGGGTTAAAATGCTTTAAAATTGTAGTAGCTTAGATAGGCTCTGAATAAGCATTGTTTCTGTTAAATCTTGTGACTTTGTACCTGTTTGTGTGTGTACCTATAGGTAGTACCGTTACACTGTGTTAAAGGTATGCAACGGTTATTTAAGAACCATGGGGATGATTGTGAGAGGGGGACTTGTAGGGGCTTGCAGTGTATGCTTGAATGATTACAATGAACCTGAAATTCATGCCCGACTGCTCACAATACAACGGGTCGTTAATGATTGACATATGATTCTATTAGATAGAGTACAAAATGTGTCCACTCCGAACTCATGTTGGAATCAGATTTGGGTTTGTACTCCGATTCCCGGAGCTCTGCAATAAAAGCACCTGCATATAATCATTCTGTGATTATGTGTTCCTACACTAACAATACTTCCCAGAGACTTAGCTATCTGTCAGGAACTTATCATACATGATAAGAGTTTCAGTTAGGACACACTTCTGAAGTTCACCGATTTAAGTGTTATTTGTCCCATTTAATTAAGAAGCCATTTCGCAGTATCTATTTCTTAACTAGTCAAGATATTTCATCAACTTTTTTCTAAATAGTAAAAATAATTAAATAAATGAAAAAGCCAATTAATGAAAATGCCTTTTTTTTTTTTAACTCCTCATGAAAAGAAAAGCAACAAAAAGATTGGGAAAATAAACCAATGCAAACCCAAAAACTGGAACTGGGTTTTTATTTCTACAAGGCTGGACAAAAGAAAAAAAGATATTTTTAAAATTCTACAGAAGGCAGGGATTTATTTTGTTTTGTTTTTCATCTTGCACTACCTTCAGTCTTTCATATCGTAGGACACATTCTATAGGTTCTAAGCCAATATCTTTTTCAACCAATCACTTCTCTGCAGTCCTGTGCACTTTCTATGGACCAACACAGCTCTAAGTCTCAAAGTTAAATGTGTATTTATGAAATCAAAGTACACACCTTTGCTGAGTCTTAATGCTTACGAGGTATTCTGTCTACAGCTGGACTTCTCCCACAGCTACTATTCCTGGAAAAGTGATAGATGTCCATGCTCCTCTCCCTCCATTTAGAGGAATACTAACTAACGGATTGCTTTACTTCTGCAAAACTCGGCCCAGTGTGGCTGTAAAATAACAAACTGAGGTCCAGAAGCCCATTCCCCACCCTGAGATCCTGAAGGAGCCCCTGGATGCCATGTTAAGGGTCAGTGCCCAGAAATGTCTGCTCTCCCTTACCCATGCAGGAAACCTACAAAGAGGGTTTCCTGCCCGAGTGCATCACAAAGAAAGCAAAAGTAAGGGGCCACAGGAAAAATACTATATCTGGAACTCTAAATGAGCCTGTGTACTGTTACTACCAACACTGAAGCATGAACATGGTACATGAATCCATTCCTTACCTACCAATACAGCTTCTTCTAATTTGAGATTATGTTATTTGCATTCTGCTGCAGGTACAAAACCTTCTGATACTACAGCTGCTGTGAAGGCAGAACACCCATAGGGAGAACTGAGTTGTCACAGATGCTCTATCAATTTAAACTCAGGAGAAGGAGTACAACACTGGGTTGAAAAGTAAAAATTAAATTTACAGTCTGACAAGGAGACTTATACCCACTAGCACTTCAAAGTCTGAGTCAACAAAGAGTAAGAAAGCAGTTTAAGTACACTGTCAATACAAAAAACTTATGTGGCATAATATTCTAGATACATCCAGGCACTGAATCACCAGAAATATCTCATTTAGTGTTGACAATAACAACTTGTAATAGGCCATAATAAAGATGTGTAAATACAATATTATTCAATTTCTGTGCATGCAAGCTCCTAGTGGTCCAACTTGAACTGACACATAATAATTCTGCTTAAAAAATATCATGACAGTCACCTATAATCAAATATTCGAGTCCTTCTGTGAGTAAATGCTGCTATTTCCTTCTGTGAGCAAATTCAGGAATTTTAAGAGCCAAACTCCACTGAAATTCAGAAAAACCACTTATGGAATATGACAGAGGATTTTTAAATTATATGTATGAACTATGTAGAGTACTGAAGGTTTTTCCCCCAAAGTAATTTGCCATTAAACTAATTCCCGCTAATTTGAAGTCTAAGAAACAAGGTGTGAGAAATATCTCTGTCCCCTGTGTTAGGTTTGTTTTGGCTTTTTTATTTTAGGGGAGATTTGCAAAACTCTGTGTGGGAGAGAGATACACAAATCCTGTCAATGAGATTTCTCTTCAGGTTTACCTAAACTTCAGCAATTTAAAAGTACACCTCCTCAAGGACTAATCAACAGTATGTTCAGGCTTCACCTAATATATCAGCTTCCTAGAGAAGTTAAAAAACTAGACAAAGCTATATATAAAGTTAGGATGATTTGCAAAAATTCCTCATCTTCAATGATCTGGCACAAGAAATAAGTCAAAATCCAATGAAAAGAAGGCATAGATTAGCATGTCTCTTTAAAGGGAGTGTAGGCTCAGCACCGAAATCTGCACAGAAAAGAAGAGCAAAGAGTTTTGGAACTGGAGAGGCTATTTGGGCTTTTTAAAAGGGCAGTAGCTATAATAAGTTTGTCTTTAACTTTGAGACTTAGTTATTATCTCTGTTGACAATTCTTCTGAGGTTGTGTTTCCAATTGACCCCTCAAGAAAGACCACAGTCACTTACAAGCTGCTAAGAAGCGATAGGAATCACAGCATTGTACATATGGGCCAACTGTCATGATTTCAGTCTTACTACTGCAGAAATTGTAGGACATATTTGTCCAAAAACATTGACAGAACCTCTACTCATCATATTGCTTTGCTTTTTTTTTTTTNTGTTAATTTTCTTGTTTGTCAAAGTACTTAAGTATTTTTTTCAATGCTGTGATTCAGGACTTTAATTTTTTTTGAGAGGTTTAGTGATTTGTTTGCTTTGAGATATTTAATTAGCTCACTAGTACTCTACACCACAACCATTAATACTGCTCATCTTGATAAAAAGTTCAAGTTTTTTAATTTTGATCTTCAGGGGAAAAAAAAATATTTTTAATTCAGCACCAGATTCCAGAATGCCTTTGATTTTGTGGGGGTTTTAATCAATCACTGTGCACACAGGTTTTGCCATTGACAGAGTGGAATGATCAGATAGAGTCCTAGGTTCAGGCAAAATTCTTTCAATATCTTGATTAATCAGCTTTTGTGCTGACAATAAGAGTGCAATGACAGCATAGTCAGAGCATAATTCATACACATCTTTTCTACTGTACACCTTCAAAGGACTAAAGTTCCTCTCAGATGTTATCAAAGAACTTCTCTGAAGTTAATGACAATGCTTAAGTTATAGAGCTTCTTTTTGAATAGGCCAAAGCTTTTCCAAAGAAATCCAGCAGCTGTTCCTCCACTGTTATTGCATTTCTCTCTGCAAAGTCCTTAAGATCATTTTGAAGCTTTGGCTTAAATATACTTACTGCTGATACCATTCAAAACAGTTAATGTAAATATGGTAACTTCTTTCATAGGATATGTGATCCTGGGAGAGGAATGCAGTGATTCTGTTTTTCTAGAGTCTTTTTTACAGATATACATTTATTGTAATGATATTCACTTTTTATATACCAGTATGAAATATCAGTCATTAAACCAGAAAGTTAGACAAGCTCTAGGACACTCTTCTAAAGAGTGTTCAAATACACTAGACATACTTTGCTTACCTCAATAAATAAAATGGTTGCATTTTTTTTACAAGACTTGAAGTTAAATGCAATTCAGTATACGTTCTGTTCACAGGTGGAACAGCAAAGCAGCAATGAGTTTATCGACTCATTTTGCTGTCATGTACTCACCTTCAGTCTTTCCCCATTGCTCATTTATACCTACATACCCTTCAGTCTTAATCTGAATGCTTCTCCCCTGAAGTTTTGCCTTTGCATTGGAGTGCTACAATTAGGCCATCTTAAGAAAATATTCAAATGAAAACTAAAGAAAGTAAAACTTTACCTAAGTTTTATGGCCAAAAAGTTCTTAAGGAAAAACAATCTCTGTACCTGAATCTGAAACATATATTGAAATTCTGGCTTATATTGTTTAAAAATTCAAATTGAGAAAAAATTTTAGTTGGAATTATGAATTTATTTAAGACCTAGATTCAGAATTATGACAATGAAAAAAACCCTATCCTCATCTATTGATGAGAATACATAAAACAAATTATTTAAGGCTATGTTAAATATTTGTACTTGCTTTTGAAATCTCTATTTATGGTCATAGTTTTACCTTATTTGATAGCCTTTTATTGCTGCTCTCATTCTCTCTTGCAGTACAGTTATAACAGGGGTTGGAGCAGGGCCAAGGCACGTAGGTATGCTGATATGCGTGCTCTGCAGAGCTCTCTCTGTCATGGCACACTCCAGATAGAAGGCATGGATTCTCAGCCTGTCTCAGCTTATGCAGCCCTCAGTATTTAGTCATGGTTCCATGTAAAGAAGAAGGATACCTTAAGGTATAGGTACTGATAAATTTATGAATTACATTCATGATGCTGCCACACTGTAAACTTTTTAAAAAATACCAATTGTTATAATATGCTATTTTTTGGAAACTCAAACACTTCATGAATGTCTTACTCTTACCCTCACTGATCTTCAGGTTTTTCAAAGTAAATGGGAACTTGTAATACGTATCAAATTTGTCAAATTTGACAGTAAAATCTGTGCCGTACAATGAGCTATGATTACAATTTTCTACATCAACTCATCCTAAAAAAGACACGCATTGATTTATGATGAACCTTGAATATTCAGAAAAATAGCTTCAAATATACTTGAAGTGAGGAAATTCTCTTATATTTATTGGAAGTATTTTAAGGTCATTTGAGTCTTTGCATTTAAAATTAATTTCTTTCTCAAGTAGGTCTGACTGGCACAGGCTGTTATGAACACTGTGCAAAAGCTAATAGAATTCACATTTCTATTAGTCTTGTTTGCCTCAGAAGGAATGCAGGGGAAGATGAAGCATGAGCATTCTTCAGCCACTTGACAAGATCACAGGTCTGTGTATGATGAAACATTAATGGAAAGCACCTCCATTTTTGTATGCTTATGAATTATTTCTTTCTCCCTGATTCCTCATCACTTGAAAAATAATACATTTGCTCAGACTGATTTTCAACATGGCAATGCCTGACAGCATCATTGTCTAAATCCGCTTTGACATCTCTGAGGCAGTCAAAATCATCTACACCAGGGCTGAGGAGAGGGCACACAAGCAAAAGAATAGGGTAGCCTGAGGCAGGGAAGAAGGGTTTTCTGCACATTTCAAGGAGTTAGGAGGGTAAAAAAAACCTATCCACCTTGGTTGCCCTACCATGAGTTGTGCTGAGGACTGATATGTAGGAGGGGTCTAGATGATTTTTGCATGCTATAAAGAGTTTGTGAACCAGGTCACTGAGAGCTTATAACAGAGTAGTAGAGAGAAGACTCGCACTAAGGTGTGAGAAGAACACTAAGTGGATTATTATGATTAGATTTATTGCTAGTACAGTGTCTAAATATTACCAATGCAATATAATATAGGCAGGTCTAAAGGGCTATAATATAAGCAGGTTCAACGAGAAATGTACATGTTTGTACATTTGGCCTTACAGAATGAACAGTTACAAAGCAACAAAGCTCCTCTGGAGTTGCTTCAGGATTTTATCCCCATACATAACTGCATTTTAGTATTTTTACTCACCTGTCCAAAAGAACTTTTTCACTGTCTTCAGGCTGGACATACTCTGCAGGTGTCCCTGCCAGCGGGAACATGCACCTGGAAGCTGCCTGCAACCAGCTGGCCCAGTCTCCAGCAGTATTTTAAACCCTTTTGTGAGTCAGTGTGTGCCAAAGTCAATCAGAATCATCATAAATCTTCCATCTGTGGAATCAACACATTATTTAAGTAGCCAGAATTCCTCCTGCTAAACCCTCTTGGTGTTCTTAGGACAAACCATACTGCTCATCAGAGATAATCTAAAGCGGGAGAGTGTGTGGGTCTGTGGGGGAGAAGGATTCACAGGAAGACCATCAAGTACGTTTTGTCATTGTCACGGTGCTCTGTGGCCCTTTATGGGGAAACTAAAACCATTAAACTGTACTGCCAGTCTTACAGAAGACAAAACTTGTGCAAACAGCACACTGGGATTTTGTGTCAGTACTCTTAAGGTCATTTTTGAGCTGTTTATTTTCACTAAGCATCCTGCACCTCATTCAACAGCTAGAATATTCTTCACTGTAGTCAGAAAAAACACATCTCCATCCAGAGTGAAATTACTTAGAAATTCATGGCCATGTGAGTTTCTTCTGAACAGATTAGGTGATCTTTGGTCAGGTGCTGTGACAGTGCATCATTTAAACTTGAACCTAAGTCAAATGCATTACAAATGGCAACATGAATTAAAATTAGACTTGCAATGCACAAATTATCTTCTGTGCTTAACAGAGCTTTGACTCACCTAAATTAATGCTGTGGAAACGAGAAAGAGTAGTTGTTTAAGGTGAGTTCCATTTATGTACTGCTTTTCTAATTTCACTCATTAAAGACCAACTTAGATAGTCATATTTTCATCTAGAATCTTGGAATTCCTGGAAGGTAAAGATATTCTGTACTACATACAAAGAGAATGAGGAAATCATCTTTGAGGAAATCTTTATTTCAAGAAAAAAACAACTCTCCTTTGAGCTACCCAAAATTAGGACATGTTTGGAGTCATGGGAATCTATGCATTTCAAGTGACCTGATAGCCACCACTGGTGCTGTAAACTGCATTAAGTGAAAATACATGTGTTGCAAGATCAAGCCTTTACCAGGAAAATTATAATGCAACTGAAAAAAAGAACTGTATCAAAATCTTCCCTCAAGTCTTATGTTCCCTGAGGTGTTTTGGTCCTTGTCTAGGAGTCCAATTTCCCTTGAAATCCTAAACACAACTTAGACTCTCGAATGCCTTGGAAGATCTGGGCACAAACCAATAGTAAATATGAAAGGTTTGTGAATTAGAGAATGCTCAAATAGAGAAAAAGAAATGCAAAAAAAATTAAAGGTCTGGGTTTTTTTGGCTTTGGAATTTATTTTTTTGATGATTGGTTTTCCATTATTTGGGCAGAATTTTGTATTTGGTTGTCTTTAAAACCATATTTCTGTTCCATGAGGAGAGAAACATACATCCTTTATTTTCTCTTATGGCCTTGTTTTCCCCCTGGTTTAGAGCTGGAGTTGTGAACTCCATTAAATGTCATTTTTCAGAGTGGATGGATGTTAGTTACTTGTTCTCAGTCAGTGACAATACCAGTTCCTTTATAAAAAATATGATCACTCCCTTTCTAAAATCCTTCCCTTTTCTTTATTCTTTCTTGTGTAGGTCATTTTTTTCTGTTCTTTCTTTTTTTTGCTAGATACAGATAAAGTAACAATGAACGTCTAAATCTCCATGTCAGTGGACACTTTCCTCAGACTAGTGATTCCTGATGCTCTGCCTTTTAACATGATAAAAGCTGTGATAGCATTACTTGAAGTGTGTTACCTTCTACGGGTCTGCTATGCATGGTTGTGACCTCTCCTTTCATACAGCAGGAAGACATAAGATTTTATTTTTTTAAAATAAGACTTGATGTAGGCACATGCCTTGAGTCATCACCTGATGCCTGAGCCTGGTGGAGTCTGCACCTGCAGTCATCCACAACTCAGCAATCAGTTTGGCTACAATCCGATGTAAATGCCTAGTGCCTAATCAAGCTTCAGTCCACTGGCATCCTCGTTGTGACTATATTTCTGATACAGGTTATTCTTCTTTCTGTGTTCATCAGCAGGCCAGACAAACAGAGTACAGGCAGAGTAAGATGTTCCCTCTTTGGCCTTACCTGTTATTTCAGTGGGAAAATTTAAATAGTTCTCCAAATCAAGCCAAATCAAAACAGATGAAGTCATAATTCTTAAAAAAAAAAATATTTTCAAGATCTGAAAAGACCTAATTTTAGGTCCTTTAGTATGGACAAAAGTAAAAAAAAGGCATTGCTCTTTTGAAGACTACAAAGAATTGGCCATGAAGAATCTTACAGCCAGGTCTGTATTCAAAACATGCAGAAAGTTGCACCTCCCCCCTGAATATAAAGGCATTAAATGTCTGAATGGAGACAGAGCTTGTCCTTCTTTAGAAATGGGTTAAAAAGAAGTAGACACTGCTGAGGTGCAGAGCTGAGCAATTGTTTTTCAGCACAACACAGCAATACTAGACGATACCAAAAGACATAGATTACCAATTTCTGTCTTTTCATCAGCTAAGAGAAAATTTTGGCAAACTTCAAGCTCTTTTATTAACACGGATGACACAGAGGGCACCTCCACAGTATCACAGTGAAATTTGAAATTAATCTGTTTTTACACGATGCTCTACCTGAATCACAAATTACTTCTATGACAATTGCACAGATATCACTTAAGGATGTAAATTCGTATGAATTCAAACACGTACTTTTTCAAATGAATAGCTAATGCTTGAGTGTAGTTGTTTATTAGTCCCATGCATAATATATAGCAGCAGGATCACAAATATAATAAAATTATTTGGAAAAGAAAGTAACAGTATATACATAATTCCTAATTTATTGTACAAACGAGAACTGGGAAAAAGAAGGGTGAAAATCTTTCAGGCATATAAAGATTAAAAGAGGACCCTTCTGTTATAAAACAAGTTCTATTCCTTTAAGAAAAAGTCTATGAAGCAGTGGGAGAAGATGGAAAATTCTTTTAGGTTTAACACCTAGTGTATGATCCCTATATTCATGGTTAATTCTTAGTTTTGTACCGTTCAGTACTTGATACAAATACCAGAGATTAATGTGGCCTTGTGTTAACTCCCTACATCTGTGAGTAATAAGTCTTGTTTCAGCTAATGCTTCCTTGTTTACTTATATCAGTGATTAATGAGTACTAGCTGATAGCTTAGTTTTGAGAACAAGGTTTGTGTGTCAGAGCAAAGAATGATTAGAGAAGCACATTATGACCTGGCCACATACTTGAGATACTCTCAAGGAGAAAAGATTTATCAGAAGATCTGGAACCATATCCAAACAAGTCCACAGAAATAATTAACATATATGCATGTATTCAAGAAATGTGATGGATTTTTATTAGTTTCAGACATATAACCTGGTCTGTTAGGTTAGGTCTGTTAGGTCTGTTAGGGCATGGATGCTTTGAGGGGAAAGCCCCATACTTCCAGTGCAGCTAAAAAAGTAATATCAGCTTTCTGACCTAGTAAAATAGGTTGGAGAGTTTATTTCCCGTTTTCAGTGACAACCATTATGATTTCTTTCCTTCCTGATTGGAAAAAAGAAGCTCTTTAACTAAATAGTTAATTAAGATGCATAATAAATACCAAACAGAGTGGTTCTGAGTGGTTTTCTAGAGTCATGCTAACTATAGTACCTAAATGATTTATGAAGATTGTTATCACCATGCAAGTAACATTACAATATTTTCTAAAAGATTTCTTGACAACTGTTAAAACCCAGACTTTCCTCGAGGTAACATATAAAATCCATTCTTATAATTGTATTGCAGCTTTAAAATGTCTCATGAAATGACAGTGCTTTGTCCTATCACAGGCTACAATGTGAGCACTAGGAATGTTGGGGAGTTGTGACAAATAGGCAATACTTGTGTCATCTGTTTTGACACCCAGCATGAGACATTGCTGGGCATTTTCTATAATCAAGACTCTGGAAACTTAGAATTAAAAAATAAAGGGTCATGAAAATATGCATAAGCATGCATGGGGCAGGGAACCCTGACACCAAGGGTGAGGAAAAGGCTGAGATGCTTAATGCCTTCTTTCTCTCAGTCTTTAAAAAAAAGACCAGTTACACACAGGGCAACCAGTCCCCTGAGCTGGCAGACAGGGACAGGGAGCAGCACAGACCTCTTGTAACCCAGGAGGAAGTAGTTAGTGACATGTGTTTCCAATTAGACACTCAAAGGTCCATGGGCTGGATGGGGTTCACCATCCCTGGAGCTGTTTGAGAAACGACTCAGTGTGATACTTAGTGTTATGGTTTAGTTGATATGATGGTGTTCAGCCCAAGGTTGGATTTGATCTTGGAGCTCTTTTCCAAGATGAATTATTCTATGATCCTATAAAATTATGTCTCTGTTAGAGTACCAGCTTTAAATGAACTGTAATCTACTGGCATTCCTTATTAATCAAAATGTTATTTTTCATACAATTTTGGAAACCATGTTACAGTCGGAGGCCATGCTCCACTTCTGAGGTTTAATGTAAGAAGTGCTATCAGTTAAATCATTGGTATGACTTGCGAACAAAACCAGAGGATACTCATGTGTGAGACCCATAAGGAAGAGCACCACACCCTTCTTAGCAAACCATGGGGACAGGAGCAAGTCTGGATGGAGGTGTGGTAAGAGCCATCATCATAACATCAAGACGTTGAAGATGACTTGCAACCACAGCTCACTGGTGGTAGGACACAAACCCTTGGCACTAAACCTACAGGATGAGGGAAATCGCGAGAAGGTCAGTGTCCTTGAGCCATCAAGGATGGAAACTTCATCCCACAGCTCATGGGTGTGTGACAAAGCGCCTCAGGCAACATATATGACTTGGGACCAAATCCTGTATTTTGTCATGAAAAATGTCCTACTGAGCTGGAAGGCAGTCACAGGCTCCTTAAAAGAAGTTGTAGCTTAGAGGTGAAATGTGATGGTAGGTCAGAGAAAAAATCCAACAGAAAAGGATATAAAGGATATAAAGGGTATAAAACACCCAAGAAAAACACCAAATGGTACGAGGAGATCCTCTCGGCAGTACTGAGGTTCTGCCTGGTACAAAGAGCACATGCCCACACTCAGCTGTCTTGTGTGTGGGCAGCAGACTCACTGAGTGCCTGTACTGGGAGTGGTAAGAATGCTGCAGTAGCGGTCTGCTAGCATGTTTTTTTCATCTCTCTGCTACATGCTATGTGAATTAGCCAATTAATAATATTTCTGTACTCATCCATTCTGTATAATGCTGTTTGTGGAGACTCATGGCAGGGTTCAGGAAGCCCAAATATACGTGAACCATTTGAGAGCAGATTACCTCTATACCCATGCATAGGTCTTCCAAGCCAGTACCCATGTACTCCTACGTATTCTGAAGACTGATGATATCCTGACCATTCAGATGACCTGATACTGGAAATTTCTCAGAGGGAATCAATTCTGACAGCACAAATACCTGCAAAGCAGGAGATCCAAGACAGGAGGAGAGTGAGGATCTGTTACCAAGCAAGTTGATGTCAGTCCTGCCTGTGGTTGCAAGACATAGTGGGTAGGAAATCCTGTGTGTGTTGTACCTTGACTCTGCCCTTTTTACAAGGTCTTTCAAAAAAAAATTACCTGATCAACACAGTTTCAATTTTTTATGCTTGTGCATGGACTACATATAAAATGGACACCTTAGATTTTTATCTACCCTATCCTGGGGTCATGACTCTCCCTTACAGGGCGAACAGTTGGAAATTTCTTTGCAATAGCCCCATCCAGATGACCACCATATGCACTGGGGAAGTACTGAGTGTGAGAGAGGACAGGAACGAGTTCCCTTTGAGACTGAGTTTCTTGTTAACTCTGAGTGGAGTCAGAACCTGGTATTTACTGGTCACTACCAGTCCTGCTGCATTGTGTGCGTCAAAAGGAGGATGCAGCACCTAAGCCAAGCCTGAGATGCCCCTTCTGCTTTGTCCAAAAGATACAGCTGTTTCGGACTTCACATTCTTAATTTCAGTCATCTTTTCTGCAGGCTAAGTATGGCACAGTGCTTAAAACTCAGTGATTTGTTGTGCTTCCTTTTTCATAACACCTGGTCTGGGGTATTAGCAGTCTTTGACACTGTGATCAGTTCTGTAAGACACTGGTCTGGGGCCTTGGATCAGCTTCACTTGCTACTTTACTCATCAATGAGTTGGCTAGAGCTGAGATGTTTGTCATAGAAGTCCAAAAAAACCCATGATGCTCCTGACTAACAGTACTGGCAAGATTTTTTAATACTGAAACAAAATTGTGTATGGAGCTCCAAGAAAACCAACAGAGTCAAAAAAGCAGCAGAGAAAATTCAAAGATCGGACTTTCCAACGGCTTCTGGAAACTGATCTGATGAATGCCAGCATGGTCCTGGCTGATGTCTGCCTTTCCGGTAGAAACTCCTTAGGTTCCCTCAGTAGGAACAGTGAATGTAACAACGTTTTCCCTAGCTATGTTTTATGTCTATTAAACATTAGGTAACTGGTAACATAAATTTTATATGACTCTGCCTGCACAGACTCTCTCTGGAGATGACCAATTGAAAATTGCCTGATAGAGGAAGGGACGAAATGTGCATGGCCACTCTCTCTGTTGAGAAAGCAAAAATAAAGGCTGTTTCCAAGAATTTTTCCCAGCTTTTCCCATATTCCTCCCTGAAAATATTTCTTCTTATCTTATGCCTTATTGATAGGACAATTTAATTCACTTGAATGTTTCACTAAAACAAAGAAATGAAAGTAAATATTTTTAAGGCTCGAATAATAGTAGAATAGGTGCATTTTCATAGATTTCATTGATTTCTTTTTCATGTTTTATTGTCTATGAGAGATTTTATTTACTTATTTTCTTCAGGTTTTTACAAGCGGGAAACTTAAACAGGACTGTATTGAACTCTGTGAGGTCCTGAATTCACAAACACTCCTCTTTAGATGATAGGCATATTACATATGCTGGAATAGATTCAATATCTCAAAAACCTAAGTCAAAGGAACACTTAAATATTGGTTTACCAATTTAGAAACTTATTACAAGAAAATCAAGCCAACAAAACCCTTCAACTGTTCAAGAATTTGTTAGGATAGAGTTAATTATCCCATAGCAGCTCATGGGATGCTGGGTTTAAGACCAAAACAGTGTTGGTTATAGACCCACATTCTTGCTGTTGCTGAACACTGTTTGGACAACCTTAGGGTCTACTCTGTTTCTCATGCTGCCCTTCCAGTGAGCAGGCTGCTGGTTCACTAGATTGGAAGGCAGCACAGCTGGCACAGCTGACTGAGAGGTAAATGGATGTTCCATACTATATGATGTCAATGCTCAGCACTAAAGGGATGGGAACGAAGAGGGAGAGGGGACATCGGAAGTCACAGCGTTTGTCTTCTCAGATGACCAATATGTGTGATGAAGCCTTTCTTTCCTGGAAATCGCCAAACACCTGCTTGCTGACTAGTTTGAATTGCCATCAACTCACAATGTTTTGCCTTTTAGGCTTTCCATACTCTCCCCCACCTCACTGGGGAGGACAGAATTGTGGCATGGGGCTTACCTGCTGCTGGAGGTTAAAGTGCCGCATGTGATGGAGACAAACTGCACCACTGTGTGCCCTGCTGGATAGATTTGACAGAGCAGTTCAGCTCTCAGCTCTTGTTTAAACTGTTGGGTTCACCATAAAATGATGACTGGACAAAGTGAATTTGACACATAGGCACCGACATAAAACATCTGTACCCCTACCTTGTAGAATCTGTTATATTCAGCACAGTCACAAAACAGCTACCTTATGTAGCATTAAAACCTGATACTTGCTGGTTCTAGAAAATACTTTTTTTGTTATTTTTGTGCCAAAGAAATCTATTATAGCAATAAGGAATAACTCGAGTTAGCTGACAGAAAACTATGTACAATGTACAATGACAGTCATATTCTGTGCAGTTATTGTATTTGGAAGACATGTAACAAATAGATATTGGCTGAAAACAAATCCTGCCTCCAAAGGTCTGGACACACTACAAGAAAGAATTTCCCAGAGTCCAGACTCAAACCTTCTTTCAGTCCTATTCCAAGATGTTGACCAAAATCAAAATTAGAATCAAAACTCATGATCAGAAATTTTCTAGCAAAGATACAACCTAAATCCAGGTAGAAATTTTGCAAGATCGATCAATCAATCACACCTACTTGCAGCATGAGATGGCAAGAAATAGTAACTAAATCATGGTCTTGTGACTCTTTATCTGAGGTGCACTGTAGAGTGCAAAGGACAAATGCTAGTGATAATGTAATTCTGTGTTTTATTTTGAAAAATAAAATATCCTGAAGTCAATTGATGCTAGAAATGTGATTACTTAGACAAAATTTCCGAGAGAGAAAACATTAGAAAGTCAAAAATTCTGGTCCTCAGAGCCAATTCCTTTTCTGAACATCTGTCTTGAATAATTCATTTTTAAAAAAAATGCTTAGATATTGGGCTCTGTGGACTGCATCTCAAATAAACAATTTTTCCCACTTCCATTTTCTAGCAGGGAGATGGTTCTTTCTTTCAAAACCATAGTGTTCCTTAAAAAAAAAAAAAAAAGAGAAATTACTAAAATGAAGGGATACAAATGAATCACTCCAGAAAATGTGTTTGCTTGCTTTGATATTGCCTCAGATATCTCTCCCGTGCTACATTATCTCAGTCCCCTCCTGATCATGACAGTATTCTGAAACCTTTAAGAACATGGTATACAGTGTCATTATTGGAACAAAAGCCTCATAGGCGAATTAGAAAACTATATTCTTGGGATAACCATGGTTGTTGTGCTGTATACATTGTTTCAAAATTAGGAGATAGGTGTTAGAAGACTTAGCTAAGCTTTTGTGTCTTGAATTTCATAAAGGAGATTTAAAAAGTATTCTACTAAGCAAAAGTCTACTAATAAGGTTTAATCTTACAACTGAAAACAGAAAACCTACTAATTAGACAGATCAGCTATAGAAATAATGTAGTACTTATCTTATTGGGAAGTAATTATGCAATTTTTAAAAAATTCTAGGCACAACAGTGCAACAGGCTTACCTGATGCAATATTCTACAAAGGTAAATAACTGAAAGAGACAATAATTATTCAGCATTTCCTGTGTCTTTTCCTTTTCTTTTAGAATATATATTGTATATATTATTGCAAGTGTCTCATGTCAGTTTGCATAGCAAGATCACCAACTAAACAAACAAATATTTTATTTTATCTTTGCTTATGAAGCACCAAATGCAGTTACTTAATTTCTTATATGTGTCCAGAGAAAAGGATATTAAGGTATTGTTCCCTGGTCTGGTAAAGTAACAAGAACAAGTATCAAGGCAGGAAACAGGATTTTAATATCATCAGTATTTTATGAAGGCCGAGCAAAACTTTAGGCTGGGCTTTGGAAAGAGGAAACAATGTAAATTTTATTCCAGATGATAGTAGTAACTTAAAGTTATTTGAAAAGAGGGAAGAAACCAAACTAGGCAAAACAGACAGGTCAGAGACAGGATCAGCAAAACTAAATTACACAGTAAATCTGGGCCAGCAATTGAAACCAACACGTGACTTTGCTTCAGCTTGTTAATGGCTTTGCCATTATTGCAGCATTATATCAGACCACTAAGCGGAAAAAGGAAATATTGCTTTATAGTCGGAAAAGGTGATAACTGGTGCAGCTGCATGTCTTTTGAGGCTGATAAATTCAGACACTAATGCCCACTGTTTTCAGCTGGCACATGGCACCACACAAAAACCTCTCAGCCTCTTTGGGGTTTCTGGCATGAGTTGCTTTACGGGACCCTGTGGCAGAAGCAAAGGATGATATTGCAGAAGTTGGAGTGATCTTGGAAGTAACACCTGTCGCTAACCACCTGCAGTGATTTCTGCTATTCAGACAGGGAGGAAAAATACTTTTCTATATTGAGCAGGATAAAAGCTCATGTTAGAATGAACAAAAGATACAGACTATTGTCACCTCCCCATGGTCAGAATATGCCAGTCTCCACCACATTTTCTCACTGACATCCCAGTGCTTGGTGAAGAAGAAACCATGAGCAACCTCAGTGGGGTAAGCAGGGACTGCTTGCAAGCAAAGCCCTGAGGTCTGCATGGCTGCACCTCCAGCAGTCACCCCCCAAAGTCTCCTTAAGGGATTAAATACATATTTTAGAACAGCAGCCCAGAAGGACATGTCTAAGAAGGGTCTGTTAGAAATAGCTGCACAGCAGGCATCTCTGCTGCTACCTGCATCTCCTGAGATGTGTCCTTCCACCTGGGCAGCTCTGTCACTCAACCAAACTACTCCTGGATCATTCTGCAGGCTTCTCCTGCTCCCAACACCTGCAATGCTGGCAGCAACCCCTCTCTCTTGGATTCTCTCCTTCATTCTCAGCAGAGAGCACGAGGTCTACCCCAAAACTCATGGATCAAACACACATAATCACTCTCTCTGAAGAACATCCCAGGCCATTATTGTTCTCTAGATGCACCGGAGGAAGAACAGTGCTGCATACCTGGATTTCTGTGCAGTTCTAGGGCAATTACTTTGTGCTGTATTATTTTTCTCTCTGATCCAGCAAGTTTGGATCACTGTACAAAGCAAAGTCATGCCCAGAAACTACACTCCAGTATGGCTTGACTAATATTGCTGATGACAGAGAGGTCCCTGGGCTTAAATTGCAACTTTAAGTCCATCAGCTCGGTTCAAAAAACAGGAGAGATGACATAAACATTTTTTTCAAAATCAGAATACAGGAACTTCCATCAGCATATAGATGCATGTACACCTCAACCAACATAGGTATGAGTAGAACTGAACTTTAGGAAGGAATCAGCACAGCCATTGGCATCCAGCTAAAATGTGGTCAGTCTGTTTATGATTGTTTCTTTAAAAATTTGCCACCTTCTTTCAAACTTCGCTAATTTTATGAATATGAAACTGTCATGGCTGGACTCCAGGAAGACTGTTTGGTATTGTGGTTTAAATATTTCTTTATTGCAAGGATTTCAAGTAGTACCTTGTTAGGTTACAAAAAAAGTCTAAATATTTCTGATGGAGCTCTGCATATCATCATGTATGTAACCAGCAATAGCTCCTATTCTGCAACAGTGATTGGTATAAAAGATCTACTGAGCACATTCACTGTAATCTAGAAGGAAATAACTTTGTCATTTAAGAGGTAGGACCAGACCCATCAGAAGGAAAAATCAGCCCATTAACATGAGCTAAGGACTTGACTCATAAGTGATCATATGGATGATGACTCTTCTGTTCTGCTAATGACCTACTATTTGTAAATATCCAGGGGGAAAGTAGCTTTATCTAATAAAAGAGGAAAGTAAAACCTTCTGAAAAAAACATTTATCAGCACTAACTGCCTCCATCACATCAGAGAAATGTTCCCAAGTTACCCAACAGTAATTCAGAATGGGGCAAAGAGAAGAAAAACTATTTTATTTAATATTATCATGTCACCTTAGGAGAATGCTGCATGTCCTCAATACTGAGACATCTATTATAGTCGCTGTGTCACTACAATGGCACGTACTCTACAAGGAAAAATAACTACTGGGACTTTCGGGGGATTTTTGCTAGGAATCGACCAGAAAGTCTGCCTAATTTCCTTTTCCCAACAGTCTCATCTTGCAGTGGATATGGTAACTGTATTAACCAACTCTACCATTATAGCATCTGGTTACAACATCTGTGGAGATTATGCACATAATCAATTCATGTAATCTAGGGAAGAGCGATCAATGACAAGTGGCTAAGCCTTGTCCAAGACCATACATGACTCACCCCACGTGTCTCCTTTCCTAGTCTAGTGCTTAACCACAAATGCTCTGTACCACTTACCAAAGTGCTCCAAATGGACAATAACAGCAACTCTGTAGCAATAAACCAGTAACATTTCTGTCATGACATTTTGTAATTCTCTTGCATTTTTACTACTATGAACCACAATTTGCAAATGTAATAAGTGTCTCTTAATAGAATGACCTTCTCTATGAGTGTGATATTAAAACTTGGGATACTTTCTGTACGATGTACCTCTTATCTCAGATATGCACAGTTTGAAAGTCTCATTTTCAGTCTTTTTACTTTTAAATCAAGGAACTACTTTTAAGGTTAAAACTGCCACAGAGAGTGTCTGCTATTCAAAATAATTTCCATTGTCAGCTGTTATTTCCAAGTCACTCAAAATATTCACATTTCTAATGATATTTTTCATATTGCATCCATGCCCAAAGGTGAACAGTTTAGAAACAGCCAAATAAAAACTCATCCACTTTCTGAGAGAATACTTGTGGCCTTTGTTTTGGATTCTTTATTTCCACCTCCGGGACTATGTACGTTTTTTTATCCCTGTATTATACAATGCCTCTCTGCTTTTCAAGAATACCAAAACCAGAGTAGTTTTATGCTTTCAAAAATAAAATTTAAGAAATTAATGCAATTTTATCTGGGAGAACTTCATAACTAATCATAATAATCATTTATTATTCATAATAATACTAGTTTTTAAAAGAGAGAAGGATTGTGCACGTTCATTTCAAATAATTTGTTCTGTCAGCTTTGCAAAGGTGTTGGATGAATGTTGATTGATTGAGGGATCAGGAACCCAAAGGCCGTTTTCCTCTATGTTTCTAATTGCAAGGAATATTGGAAGAAACAGGAAGACCCAAGTGACCAACACCTGGCTCTGAGACCTGTGTTAATGGCAGAATTTTTGGATTTTTAATCATGGGTTAGTCTACAAGACATCAAACCAGCTGACATAAGATGGAGTGCTCACTTTCCTAAAGGGGAAAGGATCTTTGCACAAGCATTAGCATGACTCCTTGAAAGAGCTTTAAACTAGGTCTAAAGGGGGAAAGGGGTAAAACCAGGCTTGCTAGAGATGAGCCTGGGGATGGCATGCCAGTGTTTTAGAAAGGATGTGTTAGTGAGGTCCTTCAGCATGCTCCACAATGCCCTGAGCACACTGGAGCACATCTGGAATGTCCCTGTACTAATGCATGTAACACCCCCGCCATCTCAGTGGGGGGTGGACATCCATGTGGCAACAAAGACACAAGGGTTGTTGATGTGTTGGAAACCACAGAAGTACCTGAGAACATTCACTCAGGAACTAGGGTCTCACCCCCAGAAAAGGTGCCAGGGCCAACAGCTCACCGGAAGTGTCACTACACCAACAAGAACAGATATTGGAAATCATTGTGAAGATGGAAAATTATGATATTGTCACAATTATAGAAATATGGTAGGATAACTCACATGACTGGAGTGCTGCAATGAGTGAATGAGTGGCTATAAAATCTCCAGACGGGATAGCTGAAGAAAGAGTGAGGTGGTCCTACTTGTTAGGGAGTGCGTTGATTATCTGGAGCTTGATGATGGTAAAGAAAAGGTTGAGCATTTATGGATAGGAACCAGACAAAAGATCATTAACCTATCAAGGGAGGAGCCTGTTATAGATGACCCAGTCAAGATGAAAGAGCACATGAACTGTTTTATAGGCAGCTGGGAGAAGTCTCATGATTGTTAGCCTTGTTCTCAGGGCAGATGTTAACTTACCTGATGTCTGCTGGAAATCAAACATAATGGAGGGTAAGGTTCCAGGAGTTTGTGGAAGATAACTTCCTGCCACAACTGATAAGAGACCCAGCTAGAGAAGGTACCTGCTGGACCTGTTGTTTGTGAATAGAGAAGGGCTCGTGGGTGATGCGACTCTCAGAAACTGTCTTGGGCATAGGTGGTTATGAAACAACATAAGTTTAAGTCCCTGTAGAAGTAAGGAAGGATGGCAGCAGAATGGTCCCCTTTGACCTCCAGAGGTCAGACTTTTGCCTGTTTAGGAGTCTGATTGAAAGAGTCCCTTGGGAGGCAGTCCTAAAGGGCAGTGGAGTCCAGGAAGACTTGATGCAGAAAGATGAGACCTCATAGCGGTCTTCAACATCCTCACAAAGGGTAGTGGAGGGGCTGAATTCTTTCTAAGAAATAGATACTTTTTTCCTCACATTTTTTTGATAGAAGAGTTAAGTTTGTATCTGAAGGCTAGGACTGCACACCAGCTTTGCTTTATCTTCAAACTCTATTACAGAACTTCTGACCTTGTACAGAAAGTTGGATACCTCATTCAAGATCTCTGCTCTGTGATTTGCTTTTCTATAACACAAAGTTAAATTTCAGTAACTTGGGAGTACAAAAGTTATCATTGTTGACATATATCTGCAAAAAGATCTTTTAATTTTACCACATACTTCGGAAGATTATAAAATACAGATTTTCATTTTCATATGCTTATTAGACAGTTCTCTTTATTTTCTGTATCCAGTAACAGATTTTCCTCCAATTATATTTTCTTCTTTATTTGTTTAGGGTTTCTTTTTTTCCTGCTTCTGCATTCTTTAAAAATAGCAGAAACCACACATGATTCTATGTGTTCAGATATTTAAGAGTTAATGGAATTTTTCCCCATTTTAGACCCAAGGCTTACATAGCTCCGTAGTTCTCACTACTTTACAGTAAAACACTAAGCCCATATCAATCAAAAGTTGCTCAGTTAGGTCCCAAAATACGTTCTTCTGAGCAAAATGTGATTTAAGAAAAAAAAAAAAAAAGGATGCTAAAATACTCTTTAGCTGAGCCTGACATTTTGCTTTTTAAATATTAATTACACTTTGGGCTTCTTCCTATTTACATGCTTAAGTGCTTGGTTGGGACATAAAGGGTACTATATGGTCTTGAGGAAGCCGCAGAGCAGCTTTGTTAGATAAAATTACTTGCAGCTGGTAATTTTTGGCAATTAATATTATGAATTCTGGTCCCAAGGGGCTTCGGGAAAGCACTTCCAAATTGCTACTTATCTCTATAAAATGAAGGAAAATGTCAGAAGTGGCAGGCCCACTGAGAGGATCCTTTCTGGGAGAGAAAGAAGTGGGAAATGCTAAAATTACCATCTTTATGGACACTGTAGAAAATGAAGATCTGAAGGAGCTGCTCAGTTTATAGAGAGTGCTAAAGATTTTTTTAAAACTTTTTAGGCAGCCTCATATAACATAAAGCCAGCAACTTCTCTCAGAAATAATGCATTAGTAAAAATCTTGAAGTTTAGTACAGTTTTGCTTATGACTACTACGCCTATGGCTAGTGACAATAAAGGGAGAAAAGAGTCCCTTTTCAAGAGAAATTTTTTATCATTTGCGAATTCCTATTGTTAAGTCTTGTGTTTGGGGAGGTTACAGTGTTCATTTTCCCTCTCATGTTCTCCTCTAAGGCTGAAAAACAATTTTAAATATGTTACGCAAAAATTTGTTTTAACTTTCTTAATTCCAGAGCAAACAATTTGTATTCATCATGTGTGGTGACTGGACACCAGCCAGCATCTAAGCACCACACAGCTGGTCATTCCCACCCCACACTTAGCAAGACAAGGGAGGTAATAGAGCAAAAGGGAGAAAGCTCGGTGGTCAAGATAAAGAAATTTTAACATGCAAAGGAGAGAAGAAGAAGAAGAAGAAAAAAAACCCCAACCCCAAACAAACAACTAACAAGGTGATTACTCACCACATTCCACAAACAAGATGATGCACAGACAGTCTCCAAGCAATACCTACCCAACCTAAAACCACCCTTCCCTCCTTGATGAGCATGATGCCATGAAGTATGGAATATCCCTTTGAATAGTTTGGGTCAGCTGTCCTGGATGTGCCCCTTCCCAGCACCTTGCTGGAGGGTCAGCATGAATGCCTTGATGCTGTGCAAAGGCTGCTCAGCAACAGTCAGATTACTGTGCTGTTACCAAAGTTGTTTTGATGACAAATTCAAAGCACTGCATCAAATAAAATGTGGTCTATGAGCCACTATGAAGGAATCAAGTCTGTCTCTGTCAGACCCTCACAAGCATTAGGATACCCTCAAATTCCAGTAATGTGTCAAATTTTGAGTGACTTTTTTTTCATTCGAGTGCTGCTAAACCTAGAAACACCATAGTAATTAACTTTGGCAACATCGTCATGCAGACACAGAACAGGGAGGAAGACGGTACTTAAACAGCCATTCACACTCATATGTTTTATACACTGCAGGTACAATTATAAAGTCAGATCACTGTTTAGTGATCTTCTCTGACTCTGTCCTGAGCTGGTAGTGCGTGATAGTAGTGTGCAATTTTAGGTCAAGCAGCAGCTACAGAATGATATTGCTCTGTCTGTATGGTTTTTGGGCCAGAGCTACAATATGATTGTCATACCTGGTCACACAGTTATATACACCCGCATCTATAAGAGGTCTGACTGGGATAGAAGTATTTCTGTATGTCTGGTTTTACATTTGTGATTAGCAATTATACTTAATAGTTCTACTGCATACAGTTTTACTTCCTGAGGTTTCAAACTCTTATATTATATTTGCTGGCAGGCAAAAACAGGAGCTGTGTAACTAAAAAGACACCGCAGTAACATGAGGCAAATAGGATGGATGGACACAGAGTAAAATGAATTGGTTTCAATGATATTTTGTGTTTTAAAACAAGATAATTAACTTGTGACAAAATTACCTCTAAAAATTGTCACAACATGCCATTCTACTTCTGTTACACTGATTTCCTTGGAAATTTGGAAAGAGAATGGTGGAGGACATTCTAATAATTTGGTACGCTTGGGCTTTGCTTCATCAGAGTATCACAGAAACCTACCATGAGACTAGTGCAGGGCTGCCAGCAGGGAATGGACTGTAGGAAAGACTTGGAAGATATTGTGATCACTGCCATCTTGGCTGACCCAGAGGGACCTGATGCAAAGGCTTATAGTGCTGAAAGTCTGTGTTGCAGAGCCATGATATTGTGTGCCTCAGGCTCTCTCTGTCATCTTCCCACTGAGGCTCACACTTTGGTGAGGATCTGGTCCACGCCTCCAAGACCGGTGTATAGGACAATTAGGGCTGTGTGGTTGTTTTGGGGTTTTTTTGGTTGGTTGTTTTTTGTTTGGGTTTTGTTTTGTTTGATTAGTGGTTTTTTGGTTTTTGGTTTTTTTTCTTCTGTACAAAACTGTTGTAGATTAGATGTAAATGATGAAAAGCTTTCAGAACTAGTCAGACATTAAATTCAAAACTATGACAAAATAACTGAACAGAATATTAACAGTTTGTTCTGCATCTGACATACCTACATCAAAGCACTGCATGGCAGAGAATCTTAATAGCCTATATTACAGCTGAAGTGATCTTCTTTTCTTCTTCCCTGATTGAGGTTTGGGCTGTTTTACAAGAAGAGCTAAAATGTTACATTTCCACACGTGTTACTTTATTTGCTTACTTTGGTGTTACCTGTTCGTATAATTTTGTTTTGGTGGATTTACAAATCACGCAGAGCAAACCAAGTGCTTCTTATTTCCAGGCAGTATTTGTGCTTGCACAGTTTGTCTGCCTGCATGTTAATAAGGCTACAATATTCAGACTTTATCAAATAATTCTGTACTACCTCTAGATAATACACAGAAATGTCACTGACTATTTCCTAGGTCTAAATATTGGGTATAAGCCTAACAACAAATACTGCTGCTATATAAAAACTGCTATGCTGTTCTGTTCTTCTTCTCATGTTAAATTGGATTGCCCCAAATGTCTGCCACTAAGCATCAAACTCACGCATATCTCTGGCTGAGCTGACTGAAGGTTCCTCCTCCTGTTTACATTCATTTTCTTATGGCTAATGGCATTTTTAAAAGCAAACAAAAACTGAAACCAAGACCCAGCTCATTACTACTTCTTTTTAAATAATACTAGATAATACTATTTTACCTCCAGTTGTTACTCTTTTTTTTTTGGAATGGATGAGCCTTTAGGAATCCAGAATCACTCCAGAATTTTGAATAACTTGTTTATACATTTAAACTTCCACTTTTATTCAGGCAGTGTTTTAATTGCATTGAAGTTCAGTTTCAGGCAAGAAACTGCAACAGCATCTTTAAGTGGCATTGTATTAGTCCTGCAGATGAAAAATAAAGCCTGAAAGGGCCCTGCTGTTGCTGAAACAGAACATTAACCTGGAGCACAGTTACAGCCTTTTCTTTAGGGTGTTATAAGCTTTCACAACACTGGTCCAGAATGGCCAAGCTTCAAAGGAGAACACTGCAATAAACCCTTTACCACAGCCCCCCCCCGCCCCATGCACATAGCTGCATTTCAGGGATGTTAATGCTATTTTCAACATGGGGACTGTGTGTATTTACTAGGCAAAAGTATGAGTAGTTATCACCTAGGACATTTAAGCCTTGAATAGCAGCAGCTACTGGAGACCACTGAATTGCTGTAAGTAGTAGAAATTCCAGTCATTCTAACAGACAGAGAGCATGAAATGAGTTAAATTTTTTTGTTAAAAGTAGTTTTTCACAAGTGCACTTTACTCTTTCAAAATGGAGGGAATCCTTCTTTTGCTGTACCTCACCTGAGACTACACAAAGGCACTTTTCCAACTCCTTACGGTGTGGCACAATATAACGTGGAATAGATTTTGTGTGCTTTGAAGCATTTGCTCTTTCTGCAATGATACTGAGCACCAGACGAACCTCCAAGTAAAAGGCAAGTAAGGATCCACTGTGCCTCAGTTTTCTTTTCATTCTATGACAATTCCTTGTAATTTTCAACAGTGCTTGACAACAGAACCATCTGCATGAAGGGATGCATGAAAATGCTTTCTGGTTCCCCTGCCCTGCCCTGCCCTGCCCTGGTTAAGTAGTGTACTGAACTGGAAAATTGATACAGATAAAACTGGCCCTGGTTATCTATAGGGCACATCAGATTTGAACCAGTCAGTGGTTCATGTTTAACCTGAATAAAGTTAAATCAGCCATATTTTTTCTCCCCTCATCCCACACAAAATGGAACATCGGTCACACTCAGCTGGTCATAAAATATTGTACAAAAATTTCTCAAAATGAGTTAGATGGAAAATGTAGAATATAATGAAAAAAAGTTAAAAATAATGTGTAAATGGTCATGCAATATCAAGTACACAGGTATATCGTTGCTATAGCAATGGTTTCTTCTTGGTTTTTAAAAACTTATTGTTTTGAAATAACTTATTTTAAAATACAGAGAGGGCAATCAGCTTTTCAAAGCATACTTACGCTTGCTTAGTGAAAATATTCTTAAAGAAATACTCTAAGTGTTGAAACAAATTTTTCAGTTTAGCATTTGTACTTATATTTTAAGTGTGGTAGCAATATTACATGGCTTGGTATTTTTATTCTTTTATAAGGTGGCTATAATAAAATAATTCAGCAAAATTTATTAAAATTGAAATATGCAATAAAATCTTGCATACCTTGACTGATTTCTCACTCTTGGGCACTGCTACCTTTTGCACCCTATGGAAGACTCCCTTAAAGATCTGCCAGCTCTGTTCTATTCCCTTGTCCCTGAGGGCAGTCTTCCAGGGAATTCCACTGACTCTCTCCCTGAAGAATGGGAAGTCTGGAAGTTTGGGGACCTAGCTTTACTCCTTACTTGGTCCATATCCCTCAGGACTGCAAACTCTACAATCATCATCACTGCATCCCAGGTTGTCTTCAATCCCTGGATATCTGCAGTTCGCTCTCTTAGGTTGGTGCAATGAAATTGTGTCATGGACAGTGAATTCTATTTTCATTGAAGTCTCTACTTTGCAGAATAAAAAATATTTTGTGAAAAATCCCACATGTTAGATGTGAACTCACTGAAGAAATTCACAATGTATTTTTGGAAAGTAATAGCAGTATAATACTTATGACCAGTTATATTTATCATAAGCAACACAAAGGCTTAACAGCATAAAAACACTAATACAGATTTTCCTATGAGTTTGAAGGAAAACTGTATTTGGATTTAAGTATTTTAGCAGTGTCTCAATTAAAAAGCACATTAGTTTTATCATGGTGGTACACAAATTCTGAATAAGGAAATAAGAACATTTAAGATAAAGTTGTTCCGTAAAAAAATTAATTTTAAAAGAAGATCAAAAAGTAGTTTTCTTTATAATATTATTTGAAAAGAAGTGATTAATTAATAACATTATTTTTTTAACCTTTAGTGCTAGTAAATGTGGTTTTGGTTGTAAAAACCGAATAAAATGCTCAGAGGATCTTGGA
Organism: Edolisoma coerulescens; assembly: GCA_013397115.1. Lineage (NCBI taxonomy): Eukaryota > Metazoa > Chordata > Aves > Passeriformes > Campephagidae > Edolisoma > Edolisoma coerulescens. Next base: position 228,336 of record VWZW01002521.1, on the reverse strand, counting down.
ATAAACAAATGAAAGGAGTTTTTAAGGAAGAGCTACTCATTCATTCACTGGGGTGTAATCAAGAGGAAATTTCTCGGCTTTGGCAGGTGAGTTTAACATCCAAAATAAAGTCTTTGAATTCATCTCACCATAGCTTGTTTGTTCTGCATTTATTGCTACAACAAGCCACTCTTCCACGCATGCTTTGGCCCCTTTTGGAGTGATAGTCAATCACACTGGTAATGCAAGGAAATGCAATATTCATGATTAGATGGCTGAGCCGTTTACGGCTTTAATGTGTTACTCCAAATGCAGCCTGTTGAACCATTTAAACGAAATTTATTTCTTTGGGGAAAAAGGTGGAATCATCATCACTCATAAGTTACTGGGTTTGCCTTCACTGTTGCTAAACCTGCATCAGTCTCTCTTGACTATCTGCCTTCATGTATTAATCATTGGAAGCCATTTCGTTTGGAGGCAGCAGAACATATTTAATCCATATTCTTCAATATATGGGAAAGAGCATTGAGGAATGGTAAATCATTTCAAGAACGATTTAACACAGTTGCCCTTAGTTTTCAATGGAAAATTTATTGAAAAACTCACAAGAGTATCTAAGAATTACCTTGTAATTGAGCAAGGAATCTGTAAAGTAACAACGGATGATCTGCAGCAGCAGTGCTTATATGTAGAGATATGCCAAATGGATCTAAACCCAAGTTACCTTTAAAAAGGATAGAGAAAAGAGAGCTAGATTATTTTAAAGTTATCAGACTCTTCATTCAAAGTATTCTTTGTGAAGACACCTGATAACCACATATATAATTAAAAATATAACACTTCTTACACTAGTGAGAGGGGGGAAGAAAAAGACAACTGTGACAAGAAAACATCAAATTCTCTCTAGCACTCTCAACTACCTTGAGCAGTAATTCTCTCTAGTACAGCAAGTAGCACACATCTGTTCTTGTAAAGCAATGTGAAAGGTGAGAAAAGAAATGGTGCTTTACCTTTTTTCAGAAAACATTTACCCTGCCTTAAGGAAGAGGTCTCCCAATATAAGCTTTTGGGAGGTTTTGAACCTATGAGTTTAAAGCATGCAGAAGAGGGGGAAAGAATTAAACATAATCCATGCACCAGTATTATTTGTCATATTCATTTAAGTGTTCTCTTTAATCTTCTATGTGAAAAAAAAAAAGTTGGTCACTGCAGCCTTCGTGACCTTCAGAGCAAGAGTTAAAACAATGTGTGGATGTTTTCCTTACCTGGTTATTCTTGCTGTGCCTCAGATATTAATTTGGAATGGTATCAGAAAGTTTTTGACACTTTAGTGATTGCTTGGCAAAAGTTTTAATGACAGAGGAAGAAATAAATGCCACAGATCAGCTTTTAATTTCAGGTCTTATCTGTATAAACCATAAAATATCCACTAGAAATGGGCTGAGTGTTTTCTTTCCACGAAAATGTTAGGCTGGAATGAAAGCAGGATCAGATGTTCAAGACAATTTCAACGTAACTGGGTAAACATCTGAATTGTGAGGGGCTTTTTAAAGTAACACTCTAGAATATTCTGTCTCCTTCTACAGCAATGTCTTTAAATAGGAGCAGCATTACAGTCACTCTGACATGAAAGGAAAAACAGCTTGTTAGTGTCAGTACCTGTGACCCACCAGCTTTCTTTTATCCCAGCAGATTAGTCCCGATTTGTGCCAAAGCATGGGAGAAGCACTGCTTTATTTTATTTATTAATGCTCCCCGTTAAGGATTTTCATCACATATCATATAGGCCACGTTCACATATGTAAGCCATGGCAGACAAATAGAGAGACCAGACTTCATCTCAAGCCTATTCCTTTTCATGGACCATATTTTCCATTTACAATTAGAAAAGAGATCTGAAACTACAAGTAACCTACAAGTAACCCTTAAAATTATCAACAAAACACAATAGAGTGGGGAAAAAAGAAAAAAAAATTAGAAAGTACAAAAAAGATAGAGAAGACAAACACATATTCCTAAAAGAAGGGGTGATGCAGTTAACAATAGGTATTTCCAAAAGACCTCTGAGAGAGCCTTTAGGTGCCTCACTGTCAAATTCAACAGAGTAGTCCAAGTGAGCAGGTAGAGAGTCCTTACAAAGAAAAATCCTCGTCTGAGATAGATCGAGGGCTCCAGAAACTGTTCTCTTGTGCTACACTCCATGCTAGTAAACAAAACCAGACCAAACAAACCAAATAGGCTATGTTGAAAGACATTTTACCCACTGTAGGTCCATTAATTTCAATGCAACTGTACCAATTTATGCTATTTAAAAACTGATGTTACACAAATGCAAAAAAACCTCAAATTACAGCACAAGCAGTGATAAATGCCACTTAGGCTACCTGAGGGCATTATTTTCCCTTTTATACTTCTTTAATTAAACATAGAATTTTTTATCACCACAAATAAATAAATGAACTAAAGTCATCAAGTCAGCATCATAGAACAGGAAGTAATAAAATTAGGAATGTTTGATGCAATTTTAATGAAGGTACAGCAAAGACTACTATCAAAATTTACTGCAACATTTCCTTTAGCTTTCAGCAGCAATTGTTCAGTATGTTGAAAGTATGAATAAACTGATGCTATTTTTAGGTTAATCTCTATTTTTTTCATTACTGCAGTTATAGTATGCACTCATGGTTAACATTTCATTAAATCTCATTTCTGAAAAGACAACCATTTAAGATACACATGCAATCCTGTAAAACTAGAGATGATTATGGACACTACTGCTATGTCATAAAGTGCTTGGGATGCAAGAGCATATTTTTTTCTGAACTCACAGAGACTAAACCCATAGACTTTATAGTTTGCATCTGAGATTCATTCTCCTGAATGACTTTAGTACAGGAGATATCTATCAGTTATTTTAATGTTTTTAAGCACTATGTGAAATACTACTACAGTGCACAAGTATGATTTATAACATGATGCTTGGCATCAGGAGATAGAACTTGGAAAAAAGAAATGACATATGAATCATTAAACTGAAACATAAATAGGTTCAAAGAAACCTTTGAACTTCTTAACTTCTAAAGGTTCATGGTGTGCATCAGAATAGCATCAATCTAATTTCAGCAAAGGTCAAAAAATTGCAGAGTCCCAGCCAAGGTTTGGATCTGATAGATTTGTGTCCGCTTGCTCTGAGAGAAATTGATTTAGTAGAATGCTAGAACCAGAACTGGATCTTGCAATCATAACAGAAATGTGTTATTTCAACTTGATTTCTCCTGGAGAGTGCAATAACAGCTTTGAATCTTCTGCTAAGACACCCAGATTAGTTGAAAATTTTCTGAGTATAATCTATATTTACTGTTAACACCTGCTCCCTCTTTGCAGCAGATCAGACACGCAAAGACTCAGCATCGCTACTTTTCAAGATTCATTTCATGTGTTTGCTAAATTCAGAAGAGGGCCTTTAGTACTATTTTTACTTTTAATCAGCAAAAATGACAAATTTTACATTCACATTACAATGCCTATCAAATACTTTCCCTGAACTAGTAGATCCAAAGTGGGAGGAAGAGATATTCAGTCCTGTTCTTCCTATGTCAGAAACATTGGAGGAAATTGTCTTTTTGCATTCAGGTAGAGCATTCAGCATAACGAAGTCAGACTGAGAGAGTCAGTAGGGATTGCAGAGCCACATCTTGACTGGAAAGCTCAAGACTGTTCTCTTAGAAGGAAATATCATCCTATGGTCCCTCCTATTTCAGTTTCTCCACAGGGTAAAATATTCTGTTACATTTCTTCAATGAAGAATAAGCAAGGGTCAGAGTCAAATCTTCAAGTCTCTAGAGGTTGAAAAAATCCAGTTGTATGGATGATTTTGCACCAATCGTGAATCCCAAACTTTTCCTCATTTTATCGGCTATGTTTATGTAACAGCTAACTTGAAAATCTCCGGATCTAAAACTCTCATCTGATTTTGATTTAAAGATCTGTTCCTATATCCAAGGCCTGTAAAATAGTTGTCCTGTGGGACAAGTGAGACAGTGCATTTCAAACTATTTCCATTCCTGTTCAAAATTCTTCCTCTCATAAATAACTGTAATTTACTCTGCACTGAGATGGGAAAAAATTTAGGAAGATTAAAGGAAAATTATTGACAGGGAAAGGGAAGGGAAGGTTTGGGAAGGTTTGGGAAGGGAAGGTTTGGGAAGGTTTGGGAAGGTTTGGGAAGGTTTGGGAAGGGAAGGTTTGGGAAGGGAAAGGGAAGGTTTGGGAAGGGAAGGTTTGGGAAGGTTTGGGAAGGTTTGGGAAGGTTTGGGAAGGGAAGGTTTGGGAAGGTTTGGGAAGGTTTGGGAAGGTTTGG
>VWZW01002521.1:187435-223580 GCA_013397115.1 Edolisoma coerulescens | reverse complement strand
GCAGTTATGCAGAAGTTTCCTGATGAGATATATTGATTTCAAAAATATATTGATTTCATCCTTTTATTATTCAATAAAGTATTTTGCTTTGAGTCCTGTTGGCTTTTGTTCTCTCTTTGTGCAGCAGAACCAATAATAGAAAACCTTCTAAATTTCTTCTGTCTTTAAGGAATGAGAGAGGAAGAGACTTTTCTACACCAGTTATTTTGTGTGACTGACATAACAAAGTTTCATTTTGGACCAAGAGATAACCGTACTATTCGGTATTCCTTTTCAGCTACTAATCATTTGTCTCTGCTCCCTGAAAATTCCAACCCTTTTCCAGTCTTTCAAGGAATGTAATATAGTGTTAGATTGTACCATTTTGCTAAAAGGAGAGAGGGAGGGCAAGTAAAATTCTGAGCTGGTTTGTAATCTTGCTTTGCTGAAAAGATTAGATATGTCCAAACATACGTCAGTCACGGGCCTGTCCCATTTCTGGGAGGACAAAAAAAAATACAAAAAACCAAGATAGATAGTTTCTCAAGTCAACAGTCCTATGCAAGACCAGCTATATGTCAGTATGTCCAACAACGATGAGAAAAACTAAAGGAATAATCCTCTGAAAAAAACATTTCCAAGTGCAGCTTAGTTCACATCTGATGATAACAATCAAAACAACAAGTTTAAGCTATCTCTGATTTCATAGGGGAAGCATCCAGGCCACGGAGTTCTGTACATACACACTACTGGAAACTGGTGGTCTACCTCCTCCCCAGCAGAACACAAAAATTAATTAGGCATTGCCAATGGTAGTAAAATGAGATGCAGCTGTTTTCCCAGTAGACAGGAAAATGGTGGGAGGGACACATCCAAGTTGCAATTACCACAACTGCTTTCTAATAAAACAAAACATTAGTGGAGCGCAAAAGTACAAGAATAACTGTGTCTTTTTTCTGTACAGTGGCTATAAATGATCAGAATCATACAGTGCAGCTTCAAGACAGTGAAGAACTGATGAGACTGGTTGAGAAAAACATGAGCAGGTCCTCTTTCTTGTCTTGCACCAGCCTTAAGCAAGGCCTACTATCTGAGTGCCTAAATGCCTGGAGTGAAGCAGAGGCCTCATGCACTTATGTTTCTTCAGTGAAGCACACAAAGCACCGTGCCTCTGTAGCACTCCCCTCACTGTGAAAAACAACCCTTGTTATAAGTCTGGGTGGTTAAGATGAGGATGCCTGCAAAGACCCTCTGACAAAGGTCACAGAGCCTTGGCTGCTGCCCCAGTACTCTGTAGGAGGATCCAAGTGTTGATTTTACCTCTTTTGTCAACTATAAATTTTGATCATAACTGAGATACTCATTAAGCCCCATTAACATATTAACTTACACAATCCTTGGGATGCAAGTGAAGGAAAACCTATCTTGAAATGCGTGTGTCACCAAAGTCATCAGACCCCACCTACAACACATGACTGTCCCATCTCCTTGGGACAGGTCAAAATTTCTAGTATGAAAGGCAGGCTTCAGGGCAGAAAGGCCTGGAACAGGAAAACAGTTCTGTTAGCTCCAACTGGAATGAAAGGGGGTTTCTTTTCCAACAAATTCCTATACCATTATTGTAGCACACACTACAAGCAAAAGCAGGTCCCAGTTTCTGACAACTATCAGTCATACCACCCAATGCACACCAGGAGATAAACACTCCTTAACCAACTGTTGAGAAAGGTTAAATGAACAGTAAAGAGCACTCCCCACAAAAAGGGAGTGGGGGAGAAAGGTGAAGAAAATGGTTGAGACAGATAGGAAAATTAGAGGAGAAAGAATACGCTGTGGATTCGTGTTTAAAGCATGCAGATAATACAATAAAGACTGACCAGTGGATTGTTGTATTTCAGGTGGTATCATGGTGGTTTAGAGAACAAGTTCAGCTCACACCTATAAAAGAGGGCCGTGAGTGTGAAATCATTTCTATTTCAAGGGTAGGAGCAGATATTGCCAATGCTTCAATAAATCTCTGTTTACCTAAACAGTTGTGAGGACGTTGTTTTCTGAAGTGGGACAATCTTTAGCTCATTGTCATCAAGGCTGGGAAAAAGACAAGATGAGTAAGGTACTTTTCTTGCTACATTCTGCAAGATTAATGTGAGTTTCATATTTTGCAACCCACTTATTCCTGCAATTTAAATGAGTCGTTACTAAACAGCTCTGGACTTTTATATGAGCAGTATAATACTATTTTACTGAGTTAAATATTTTATTTCATTCAGGTCATCATCCAGGGTCCATAAATAGAAAGGATTCTTCTCCATTGGTCTCAGTGGGCAGCTGATGAATTTGGGTAAGTCTGCAAGGAGGAAGAATGTATTCACACCTCCACTCTTTGTGAAATGTTTAAACTTTCTTATTAGAAATATTTCTGCTCAAATTTTGCCCTAACGGGTCTAGTATGAGGTAATGAGTTCCAAAAAACCAACAGAATAAATTTCACTTTATTACCATCAGCAACAACTTCCCTTACCCAATTTTCTAAGTTTTGGCCTCTGCTTCCTATTATTCTGACAGAAAAAAAAAAAAATTAGATATTTTACTTAATAGTTTTGCTCAATCTTTCTTTAGGCCTCCTTTTGTCTAATAACCATCTGTTTCATATATTGTTCCCATTTTCCACATAGTATAGACCTATTCAGCACAATCTTTAAAATACTTTTGTTTTCATCTAAGTTAAAAAATTACAGATTATAACAACCATTCTCAACTTATTTTTCTTACTTTACATCATTGTCTGTGAATTGTCACTGAAATATTCCTTTACTTCCATGGCTTATCTTCAGTGGTTTACCTTTTTTATGGAGTTGTAGCAAAACTGCAGAAGTCTTATCTCAGTTTAAATTGCACATCTGATATACAACTGTAAATAAGAAACCCTACAGTAGCTAAATCTGTAATTCTGAGGTCCTGAAATTTCTTATTTAACCAGTATTAAAAAAATAAAAAAATTTACAGTCACTTCAGATTAGTAGAGGATTAACCACTTCAGTGAGAGCTTTCTTACATGTACTGCTGATCCCTAGAAATTCTTCAGTAGGGTAGCAGGTAGTCCTGAATGACTGTAATGTTAACAAGATACTTTTGTAGTGCCTCAGTAGAGGGAACCTAACCTCTGCTACTGAGCATGGTGGTTGGTACCTACCTATTGCACACTAAACCGCTACATTCACTGCAGCCAATTTTTCCTTAAAAAATCAAGATCATATTACATACTCATAAAATTAACACCTAACCTGCTGATAAGTAGATGGGAGTGAAACAGGGTTCTTATAATAAGCTAATTTGTGGTGTCACCATAGAAAATAAAAATGTCTTCAAATGTCAGAAGAGTATCATGAAGAAGGTTAGCATGTTTATTCCAGGAAAGAACAATATTCCTGACAGGATATTCTAACATATGAAATCTAAATGTATATACACAAAGGGCCTTTCTTCATGGTAATCAAATATATGGTTTTTTATATGTGTTTGAAAGTAGAGCCAAACCATTGGCAAAGAAAATTGGCACAGAAGACAATTGAATTATGTTGACAGTCTTCCCAATTTTGGACTCTGCAAGTTGAGTATGGCAGAGTAATATATGTTCACTGTGTGTACATGGATTTCAGCCTCTTGCAAGTGTGTCATGGAGGATTTAGGAAGAAAAAATGTCACAAGGAGATGGTCTTTAAAAAATTTCTTACAAAATAACACACTAGTTCTTTCACTAATATTTCCCCTATGACAAGGAAAAAAAAGTCAAAGCGCCCAAACTCAAGAAACCATGTCCTTAAGAACCCATGAATATCAGGCAGAGTGAAAACAAAATGTATGTTTATGCACTTTTTGAAATTTAAGGATACTTCTACTACAGTAGAACTGTAGTAGAACTGATCTATGCAACATCAGATTAATCCTTCAGATAAACTTTTATAGTGTAAAGATAAAAAATATAAGATTAAATACTCTATGCATTTTGCCTATGGTTTTGTTGTCCTCAAAATTACCTTTTGTAAAACTTACCTAAACAGCGAACAATTATAATTCCTTGCTAGAAATTATCTGGAGGTCAGAGTAAAAAAAGCCTAAATATTGTATTTTGCACGTCTGGAACTACTTGATCTGAAAATAAAACTACTATAATCTATTTTCTTGGGGGATATATTAATTTTAATAAAACATGAAAATTTCAATACCCTATTTCTTAAACTAATAAGTAATTTGAAATTTTGTCCTGAAGCAATGTAGTGATTATCCCCCAAGTCGTGTATTATTCAAAATATGTCCTTAAGAATGTATTGTTAAAACACACTTTAGTTTCAGCTTTTATATTGGTTACACAAGAAAATTATTAAAAATATGCATATGCAAGACAGCTCTTCGCAGTACTGAGTTAAAGGGCTATTACATGTGTCTTCATGTGACAGAAAGAAACTGATCTCAGTCTGTTCAAAGTTGCAGTAGCTGCAATAATCACATTTGCCCTACAAGATTTATACCAAATAAAAGTGTGTTTGTTCATATGAGTATTTGTGTGTACAAATTTCTTTTCACTGTCCATCAGTGTTGTTACATTAAAGTAAAGATCTCAGCGGTAGTGAAAGTCCTTAAAAGTATTTCTAACAGGGAGTAAAACATTCCTTAAGCTCAGAAAGTCATCACTTGAGCATGTTTTGAATCCCCTACTGTCTATCATGACCAAGAGATCTCTGATTTTCTCACTCATTCTTAATCAACAAAATGACGTACAAAAACATCTGATTGATATCAACATATAAAATGCATATTGTGACATCATAAACTATCTCAATATAAATTGTGTGCATATTTTCATCTAAATACCACAATCAGAAAAATCGTGTACAAACATCTGGAATCCTATCTTTTAATATTCATACAAAGTGAGTTTGCTACATATTATTTCTCAAATATGGGTTGACATGTATAAAAATATAATCCCTTAAACAAGAGAATAAATTACACAGGTCAAGAAACAGTGTTTACCGTCATTAATCTGGAATATAAAAAAGCTGACTAGCCAAAATTATTCAGATTACAAAAAGTCACATGACAATACATAACACAAAAATTATAAAAGAAGTACACAGATATTAGGCTGGAAGGTGAAAGAAAATTAAATAAGATAATCTTATCACATAAATCATACCTTGTCACAAATATTAAATCACCTTACATCAATGAAAATCGGGATAGTGATAGAAGACAGCAGAACATACTTTTAGCTGCATCCATATCCCTAGAGACGTCTTATTCCCAACTTTGAATTGTATGTCTTACCTACAAGAACTCAGACTTGAATTCCAAAGTGCCATCTTGAAAAATAAGAAGCAGAAGTCTGGTCCACTAAAGTTTTCTACATGTTATCAATAGCAATGGAATTACTATGGCAGAGATGCAAAAAAACCCCATAATATAAGGATGCATTTATTATTAATTGTCTCCAAGTGGAAAAAAATTATTTTAGCTAGAAATGAACGAAGTGATTTATAGGTGAGCAAAATACAAGATATGTTATCAGCCACATTGAGAAGGGATGGTGTATGGATTAGAATAACTGCACCCAAGGGATTTTTCTGGCAGTCTTCTCTTTTAACACAAATTATGCTCCTTCTGGTAAATTCCCAAACAAGACAGCGAAGTTTTTACTCATGTGAAATTTTCTTTCAATATTTTCAGGTATTTATGAGAGAAGAGTATACATGCCCAGCGCATGATCTCCATATCAAGTAGCTAAGACATCATTACCTACTTTTTCTGTAGACTGCCCATTGTTCATAGAAGAGCACTGGTGCATCTGCAAATATCCATGGCTTACTCCAGCACAGAATCTCTGGAAAACAAAGATCAAACCACAGGTGCTGAAATTGTTCATGTAAATCACTGATATGACTGACCACTGCTAAGTCACACAGTGAAAATCCAAAGAACAATTACTCCAAAATAGCTTAGGTCTACGTTTCTGATATCTCCTTTTCTGCATTCCATCCTTTAATTAAAGAAAACAGTGTGTAGAGACATAATAGACTCGGATATAAGTCAATATTTGTAAAGGTCTCTCCTTTGCAAGCCAGATAGCTTAAAATGAATAGGACGTAACTTGAGAAGTCCCAAAACATCTAACCAATACACAGCACTAAAACTTCATGATCCTAGTTGCCTCTTAGATACAGAACCCTAAGCATCTCAATAAGGATCCTGAAAATGTCTGGCCATAAGAAGGAAAAAGAGTCCTGGACTTGCTTGCATTTTTGGCTAGAAGTGAGCCTTGCCTGTGAAGAACTTGCTTTGTCAGGAGATTGGAAGTACCTTCTGAACCGAGGTAAAGAATTTCTCAGAAACACTCATTCTACAAGTAATAAATGTGCGCTGTATTTTGACAAAAGACAAAGCATTTGGTCGTGCTGACCTGAATTTTCTCCTCTTTTACTGAATGATTTAAATTACAAATGCTTCACCCAGTTAATGGCAATGTTTACTCCCAAAACCACTGCAAAGTTTTGATTATCAAGAATGTAAGTATTTTAACTTCTTATTGTTCTTCTGAATCTCAGACATTGCAGCCCTAGTTAATGAACTTTTACCATATATATTCTGGAAATAACAAAAAATACACACTGCGCCTGGTTCAAATTCCTTTGGCTGGAAGTAGGAGTTCCTCAGACATTAATATGTTCTACATCACACAATTACAATAGCATTAGCCTTCACTTTTCCTTTGTGTAGCTAATAAGCAGGTAAGTTTATTGACCCATAAGAAACCTCACCCTCCTGAACTATGCGTAATGGGTAGTAAGAAAGTACACAGCTGTGTAGTTAACTTCCAATTATGTAAGCAATAAAGGCATAATTTAAGGTTATTAATATGTTAAAAATTTGTAAGGAATTTTCTGGCATTTAATTAACATTTGCCAAGACAGCCTACAGAAAATTAAATATCAATTAATAAAAATACTGACATTTACTTAGATATTCTATTAGTTGTCACAATTATTAACTCAATCCAGCCAGCTTCTAAAAATCCAATTAAAAGTCTAAATATTCATTACAATTTTTATGTGTGGAAAATCTAATTATATTTTAACTAGATTACACATCATATTTCCTATTAAATCTCAGTAAATGCTCTTTTAACTGTCAATTGATGTTTAATTGACATCACTGTCATAAAACCACAGACATTTCTTACCTTTCAGGGATAGGTGAACAATCCAATCTCTTGCATCCTCTATTTATTTCATATGAATGCCAGAGCCTGCTTACAATGTACTCTTTAATGTTTTTTGCAAGCATCTCCTCATGAACCTAATTCCTAATTGGTTTGATGGACAAAGTTGGCCTTTCAGACCCAAATAACTAAGTGCAGGTGAAGACCAATGACTTGGGAGAACAACTGTGATCTAGAACAGGTGCAATCCTGCTGAACTGGAAAGGCACTGCTGCACTTCATGAATATTTGAAGAAAGTCTGGTCCAAAATTTCCTTTCAAAGAGGACAGAAACAAAATTCACTTATAAAATTATACAAAGTTTACTAATCAATTTCTTCATTATTCATCTCACCCAGTTGCCCCTGCACCTTCCTCTTCCATGTGCCGTTATTTTCCATTTTTCTCTCCTCTTGCCCTGTTGCTTGGCCTGGAGTTACTGCTACCCAAGTTTTGGTTTTATTTTTTTAATCACTAGCTTCACCTGATCAAGTTGAGAAGTTTGTATGGAAGAAGGTGACTTTGCCCAGAGAAACTAAATCCCTCTGGCTTCTCCAGGTGGCTTTGCAGACATAATACAGGTAGACCAGTACAAGACCAGCACTAGGTTTTCTTGCTTTATTTATCCCCAAACTGTACAGGCAAAAGAAGATCAGTTAGTTTTTCCCTCCATTTCCGACATGCAAGGACCCTTGTTTTGGAAAATGTAATTCAGTTCCCATATTTAATGGCAGGTACTAATTATTACTTGGAAAGGTTTTAGCTATGTGTGTCTGCTTCCAGAAGGTGCAAATATAAAAAAAAAAAGGCTAAAATTGCTCTCTACTCTTACTGAGAAACAATATCATCCTTCAAAACATACCCAGGAAACTTCTGGACCACGAGTTCCTGGTTATATGATTGCTATGAAACAATTGCAAAAGCTGTTAATGTTGATGTGAGAAACCTGTTGAAACGGTAAGATTTGATTTTACATGCCTGTTAAGATGTGCTAGATACAAGCATAGGGTAAGAAGTGGGGAAAATAGTGACTTAAAGTAATTTCTTTCTTTCTGCTTGAAGTTTAGCATTTTCATCTCGTGAAGAGAGAGTCAGCGAAAAAAAGTAAGGTTTTCATCTTCCATTTCTATCATTCTTTGTCACTGTGCATGACCTATGGTGCAGCTGCTGAGTTTTATTGCAGGGATGACTGTATTTCATCCTATGCATTAGGATTACTTACAGATACTCCTTTATGCCAGAGACATACTTCTACAATTCACTTTTAATGAAATGGGAAAAAAAGAACACAATACCTGCATTTTTGAAGTGTGGGGAACTCTTGGGATGAAAAGCACTATCCTAATATGATCCACAACCATTCTTTAGTTTTGGCCACAGGAGTAGCAGCTATCTTGTTAACATGAACATAAATAAAAAGGAAGCTTAATCTACTCACATTCATGTTTTTCTATGTCTGCTAAGAATATTAGCCTATGTAATTTACAAATTCTTAACACCTATTATGTCATCATAAACTAAACTCTAGCTTGAATCTCGATCTTCAATAGCTAATTATACTGCATTAGTGGTTCAGTAGTTCTTTGATAATAAAGTTTTGGTTCCCTAATAGGAGGCCCAGCAATAAATACTCAGCATCTTCTTACTTAAGGTAGTTAGTACTATCATACCACCAGTATCCCTGCACTGCCCTGTGTCTCAGCGCTGTAGTACATACATTGTCTTCCTAAAGCTGAAAGTACTTCAGGCATGAGTAATTTTTTAAGAATGTGATTAATTATGTAATGTGCAGTAACAGTCATTATTGAAAAAGTAAGACAGAATCAGTCTAGAAAGCTTTGAATTCTTGTTTTTCTTTGGCAGGTTTTAACCTTGCATTTAGTGTAGAAGAAAGAGAAAAGAAAGCCCCACAAACTTATGCAGTGGAAGAAGATATCAAAATATGCCAAACATAGCCACTCAGATAATAGCCTGTTTCCCTAATTAGAAAAATAATTTTAAAAATGATCAGAATTGTAATAAAAAAGCACTTCAGTTAGACCTACATCCTCGCCTCACTCCCCCATTATTAGGGAAGCCAACATGTAACATGGGACTTTCCCATACATTAATTTCTTTGAGAGAAGGAGAAATAGTCATGCGTAAATAAGGAAACAACCGTTTTCTTGTCATGCGGTGAAGTCTATAACCATCCCTAGCACAAATAAGAAATTAGGTTTATTGCACTTTGCTGATGACTATGTATCAAACTAATGAAAGCAAAGAGCTCACCTTTATCAGGCATAGATTTCTTGGGAGATCTTCTGTCACATAAACATAAAAACCATAATTATTACCTTTAGCTTAGCTCAATCATTCAGTCAGCAGTTTCACATATCTGCTGCACAAAGAAACTTTAATCTCAATTTTTATTCTGAAACAGGCTTTTTTTTCATTGTGTGAAGGAGGAGGAAGTAGAGGAGTGATTTTTACAGAGATACTCATTTTAGCTTTTGTAATTATATCAGTATGAAAGAGTCTCTTGCATCTGCCCTCACAGACAGGAATATCTGCAGCTCTCAGCAGACTGGACATGCACTAGCTACAATTGAGCTGCCGTGCCTCTTGATTTTAAAGTTACATTTCAGTAATGTACTAATCAATATGTATTTGCAAAATTTTGTGGTTATTGCTCAGGAATCATGGTATCAGTTGCAACTGTGGCACCTCTTGGAAGCAACTCAGCCTTACAATAGCTTTGCAGCACAGAAATTAGAGTAATCTGTCATCCATCACTGCATTTCCCTTAGCTAATTGTATTACAATACATCATATTGATATGTAATGCAACCTCTGTGCATACAAACCTTATAAAAGTAAGCATTAACAATGTTAAATCAATGTCCTATTTTCCAGTTATCTTCTCCTTTTTTTTTTCCAGAACATAAGCCTAAACTGCTGAGGTTATTTGAAGGTCTTTCCCTTACTGTTTTCACTGGGCTATTTTCTCTGTTGGCTTTTTTTTTTCATTTTTCTTCTCCATCCTCTACAAAGAATACATCCATCAGCAGTACTCTTAATACGTGTTCCTTTAGATCTGGAGGCATAAGACTGAGATTTTTTCCTGGTGACTGGTAGAAACTATCAGAGTATTGAAGTCTTGTTTATCTGTGTGGGGAAATCTAAGATAGTGAGATACAAATTCCCATTACATAAAATATCCATATTCTATTTTTTTTAGATAGACCAGTATTCATCCAGTCTATCTGGTTTTGATTGTGTGTGTAATGTACAACCAGAATCATAAACAGCCACTACAAACGAAGCCTGAAGTCCTGACTACAGTCAATAACTATCAATACGTTGTTGGAATTACTTGATTTCACCTGCCCAGACCTTTTGATCAATCTGAACACTTATTAATGCTGCCAGGCAGCAATTTCTGATTCATTTGCTCTGTCAAATGGCATAAATAAATAAACTGTGTGAGACAAGTTGCCTTCTCTTATATCCTTGCTCAGAAAAAATCCCCACAATTGAGTAGAAAAGTAATTTCAAAACATTTTTCACTGCTTTTTAAATTAAAAGATTAATTTTAATTACAGAACTATTGTAAAAGTTTGCAAATACGTGAAATGAATAAAAGTGATGAGAGAAAGCAGGACAGAAGGAAAAATGAGATACAAAAAGTCTGTTGGATCCGTCACTTATCTTTGATCTGTGGTCTCATGTATGTAAACAGGCATTATGTTCACTCCATTTTGCTGACAGATAACACAGTTGTTAAGATCTGATTACTAGAGAGAGATGTCCCTCCCAGAATTAAGGTGTAAATAAGACCATATGCTGAATTCAATAAATTTTATTTACTAGTAGATGTAAGGTAAACAGAGGTAGAAAGAAATAGAAGAGAGGAGTGGGGTAAGAAAGAGAGAGAGAGAGAGAGAGATTAAGCAGAAAGATAGGCACCACCCTGTGGATGCAGATGATGTTCTGTTTATCCTTTTCACCCTGGCTTCTGAGCGGTGGGGTTCCTGACGTAGCCCAAAGCTTCTCACAACTTACACATTTTAGGAAACAAAGTAATTAATGCACATTGGCTATACATTCTCTTCATCTACTGGTTAAATAGCTCTTTGCTTCCAAGTCAATTAGTCCCATGCTCCCTCTTTCTGTTCTTTGGCGTGGGTGGGCCTCCCATCTTTATTCTGGGGGCTATGGCCTCCCCGCTCTGGACCCAGCCAGAGCCGACCTTCAGCACATCTCTTGAGGTGGAGCTCATTCATTGTGGATATATACTTGTCCCCCAGCCTTATGTGCTTCTCCCTAGACCTGAGATATTTGGATAATAATACCACTTTTATCTTATCTCAAGTTCCCATTGGGTAGCTTAACTCACAGACCAAATTCCCAGAATCCAGGAGTCGTGTTCTACAGTGGGGGTGGGCTTCAGCAGTGCAGATGAGCAGTTGCTTCTTCACACATTTTGCTACAGTAGGCAAAATCCTTCGGTGATCTTAACAGTGTATGAGGTATTTTTCATCTTTAAGTCTCTTACAACAGTGCTCCCCAGTTTGCAGGAAACCACTGTGTTGTCTCCATTTATGTTCTTTAGAGACCTTGGGTTGAGGCTTATAACATCTGAACTGTCTCTGCAAGAATGCTGTGTAATGTCTAGTACTTTTGAAAAAAAGTACATCTAAAAGGAAAGACAACTAAGAGTCTGATTCTCCATTCAAATTTATTTATTTATTTCCCATTCACAGATGAAAAGACTAGAAAATACTGTCCAAATCAGTATTTTTTATCAGTACGATTTTAATAATCCCATGGCCTTCATTAAGAGAGGGTTGAAAAAAAACACTGCACTGTTAAAGTAAATTTGAGATTTTTATGCTAGATAATGTTTTATGCTAGATAGTGTTTTTAGGCTAGATAGCCATAATGTAAACATGCAACAGAGTTTGTCACAAAGTCTGCACAATAAATTATATAACTGTATTTATTTATGTGATTATTTACTGCAAAATACCAACACATCATTGTTTATACTGTAAGATCATGGCCATGTCCTATTGTAATGTGCAAACATATAATCATAAAAAGTACAGTCTCTCACCAAAATGTTTACAGTCTAATTTACCTGTTTATTTAAATATTTCTATTCATTCTATTTCAGTGATATGTTTTACTGTCCCCTTTAAACAACTGTAACTAGATTATTGATTGCTGTGAATAATGAATTATATAACTCAGTCAAACTGAAAATTAGCCAAGGAATCTGAAATACTTCTGGTCCTTTTTGGACATAAAGTGTTGAAAGGAAATATGTTTTATCCCATTTTATTGGAAAAGATGAAATTCCAATATTTCCAAGAATGCCATGCATGCAATTTTTGAAGTCAAAATAAGCATGAATCAAAGCCCAGATATACTAATGTGAATCCTTTTACTTCCTCCCATAGGCATTGGACTTTTTCTCAAATTAATTAATTTAATTTGAGAATATTTCTAGAAAACAGAGGGTTATTAGGTATCAAGAGGCTGAGCAGAGGTAGAGTTCCATAAAAGTTTCTCTATGTTTGGAAAAATTTGGAGGATCAAAGTGAGATTATTTTGCATAGTGTTAAGTCATAGGCATGGTAACAGAGAAAAATAGGACCTGTCTGAAGGACTAAGCCTCATAGATGTTAGCTGCTCTGAAGGCACGTGGTAATTTGTGGAAGAAATTTGTGAACTATTGCCTGCCTTTCTAGGATCACATAGCATTTGTGGTCTAACATAACAAGTGAATTCAGAGAGCAATACTTACTGATGTAAAAAAAAACCAAACAAAAAAAATACATGTATGTGATTATGTATTACATGTTTTGACAGCATTTTATAAAAATATGAATCTTCCTATCTTATTAATGTCTAACGACATCATCTGTGAATTTTGGTGTTGTTAATAAAGAACTACATTCTTTAATTCTCAGAAAGAAATGTTTCTGTGGAAACGCTCTTCAGAGGAAATTTATTGCATTTAACTACAGCTGCAAATTTTCTCCTCCAATACTATAAATTTCCTCTAAATGTTTAATGGTTTATAACTGTAATTATTCTTGTGTGCCAACATTAAAGTTTTAAAAGTTTAATTTGGAGACTATTCGGAGAAACTAATCTTTTTTACAGCCTCATAAGTAGTCCTTTGATGAAATGAACAGAGGCTCAGCATCTGCCCGAGGTGAATACAAATGACACTACATAGTATCTCACTTTCAAAAAGGGGGCAAATGCTTTGATGTCTCAAGTGATCAGCTAATACTAAATGCAACAGTAGATAGATAAACATGGTTCGCTCAAGGTTTTATCACCATTTACTATGAAAGACTTCAACTGGAGAGTCAAACATGATGTAGAAAAGAAAAAGAAGGTCAATACTTACACAACAGAGATGCAGCACTGCAGGATAGAAAAGAATACCAAGTCAGCAGCTGCACTTTGGACATAGCAAAGGTATTTTAGCTAACTGATTTGAGTTACGGTTAAGAAAAAATATGTAACTAATAAATATACTATGTAGTCTGCAAATGTACATGGATCTGACACCATATCAAGTTTCAGGAAAACAAAAGGAGGATATTGCAATTAACAAATTCTAACACCAAAACAGTGAAGAAATGCGAAGACAAGGGAAGTGTGATTAAAATTTGCAAAAATTTCTTTAGGATCTGACCTTGGTTTCCCTGAGCAGGCCTGACCCCAGCTGCTAGCTACAATCTGATGAAGGGTGCAGCTACTTGGAAGAACCAGCACTGAATTATCGTGGTGGCCAAGACAGCTTCGCACAACTCTTCTCTATATTATTACGAAGTGACGTGGACATGCTACAGGGCATGCAATGCTTTAGTGAAATTCACAGTATTTACAAAGGAGAACTTGCTATTCTCAATGAAATCTCGAGAATTTTAAATAGTTTTAACAGTTCAGATAGATTGTACCCATTGCATTATATGTACATACAAATTCACATAATTCCTAAACAGTCCAATTGTGTTAAATGCTGAACATGGCAATCACCTCTCAAAAAGAATTCATCATGTAAAAATATTCAAGGAATATGAGAAAAGAATAAATCTTAATGTGTTTAAAATTCACTGAGATGAATAATAATATCAGATGCTATTACTGCTATTTTTAATATACCATCAAATTTGAGACACAGCTTGTACCAAGAACCATGAAAAACAGGCCTAAAATTTAATGGCCTTGTATTTAGTCTAAACGTTAAAAGATCTGAAGTGACCAAAAGTATATTTTCCTGAGGATAGATAGAAATCTCTGTGGGTGCTGCTTTCCTTCTCTTCCTTAAAAAAATAAGGAGAAAAATTTGGGTCTAAGTATAAGCATCTTTTCTTGCATTTCATTCTGCATGGTGAATATTTTCAACTGGGTTGTGTATTCAATAAGCCAAACCTCTCCTTTTTATGTTTTACCTGTGGACATTATGGCCAAATAATCTAATTTCACTCCCTCATAAAACTTAAAGAAATATTTAGAAATAACGAAACAATCCACTAACAACATATCCTATTACCTTTGCAGGATTAGAAATAAGAAAACAATCCACTAACAATATGTCCTATTATATTTTCAGGATGGTTACAATAGATAAGAGAGGGAGAGCCATCACTGAAGAGCCAAATTATATCTTTCTTGACCACCATTCCTAATATGCTGCACAGGTATATCTACTGATGTCACAGCAATTCAGAAACAACTCTTAAATAATGACCTGAGGCTGTTAGATAATAAATCTATTGCGATTCACAGGTGCCTGTGTGAAAAACCAGGAGCTAAAACACCTCTCCACTAAAAGACAGCCTTATTGCACATTAAGCTCCAATTATTTTGAAATCACTTTGAGCACTTAAAGCATTTCCAGCTCTCAGCTATGGAAACAAAATGATATATATAATAATTTTTATTCAGGGTGACATCCTGTGGGATTTAGCAATCCATAGAAGTGAGATGTTCACTATTAGATAGAAGTAATTCACAAAAGGAATGAATACTACAACTTCTGTAAATAAATATTTCCTTATAAAATCTGGCCTTGACATGTTGATATTGTCTTTTTCTGTGACGTACCAGACAGGTAAAAAGATCAGAAAGAAAGAACAAGCGAGGGGAGAAAAAAGGCAGTGCTTAGATTAGAAGTATTCCCTGTAAGTGCAAAGTATTTTGCATCAATGTATTTTTTATTATTTATCATAGGAATAAATAGCAATAAGAGACTTCAATAGAAAAGGAAATGCAGAAAAAATTGTTTATTTCCTAAACAAACTAATTAAATAAAAAATTCTGTAATTCCTGCTAATCTTAACCCTTAACATGGGAACAACTAGGAGCAGTCACTTATCCTTCTAGACAAGCCTATCACTTGTGGAGCCCCTCCTCTCTTTCATACTTTTGAAATCTTACTTACAGTGCTAAACTACAGATGGTTCTCCAACCTAATCCCTGCTATCTCATAACTCAGGGCCTTTCAGTTAAAATACTTGGCTCTTGGCAAAAGCAAGGGTATCCTCAGAAAAAAGGATTGAGCAAAGAGGGAAGAAGGGGAAAATTGTCTTTACACGGTCGCTTACTTTCTTTCCCTCAGATGGAACAAGTCCTCTTTTTTCACACAGCTTATACCTCTCATTCACAGAGTAGCTACCATGAAAAGGAGCTTAATAATGAAAACCAAACAAAAATTAATTAAATCTCAAGAATTTTTGAATATGAGAACCTGCCCTGTCCTAGGTAAATTCATTCTTTGTACATGTTCAATCTGTACAAAACAAACTTCTATCTCAGAAGCAATATTTGCAAACCTGATAACGATGAACAAAGCTTGCCACTCTGCAAAAACAATGCTCATGGTCTAGCTTAAAAGGTTATATTAAAAGCTGTTCTCAAGCCAGAAAAAGACAAGAAGTCTCACAATTAATTCTTTGGAGCACTAGGTCATGCCCCGTCTCCAAAGCAGAATGAAAACAAAGATAAAATCCTTATTCCCAGGGTGCTGGGCTCCAACTGACAGAGTAAACTGAAAACCATCATCATAAATGCAAATGAAATTTCAACCAAAAAGTAGCTTACTACTAAGGAATACGTTTCAAATATGGAGAAGTATATGCACAAGAATGCATGCTTAGGAAAACAGGCATCTCAGGAGAGCTGCTTGGCTAGAGGGAAACTCATGACAAAGCTCTAACACAAAATGGCAGCATATGAGTGACGAAAGGGAAAGGATTCAAGGGAAGAACTTAGAAATACTGTCCAAGCATGCAGAGATCGTATGAAGAAAGTTAAAGCTCAAGTGGAGCTGAGACTGGTGGGACAGATCAAGGACAAGAGCTTCTACCTCGACACTCCAATTGGATTGTACTCCACTGATCACAACCCTCTGAGGTCTGCCATTCAGCCAATTTTTGGTCCACCTCAGTGTCCATTCACCTAACTCACATTTTGTAAGCTCACCTATGGAGATGTGGAGACAGTACCAAAAGCCTTGCTGAGGTCAAGGTAGGCAGCAACCACCACTCTTTCTTTGTCGACCCATTCTGCCCTGTCATCATGGAAGGCTATCAGATTGGTCGGAGAGGTGGTACTGTTTCCCAGACTGGGACATAAAAGATAATGCTCTAAGACATGATCTGTCCATGTAACTGAGCTTGCTCTAGGTCAAAATGCAGACTTTCTACTGATCCGAATTGTCTTGTGACACTGTAATGTCAATTTGAAAAAAATATTATAAAAGTGAGAGTTATATTCTAAAACTGCTCATATTAAAATGAAAATCTACTCTTAATTGACTAATCATCATAAAGTTACAGGAATTTCAATACATGCATTCCATCCTTGCTATTCTGAAACACCAGCCAGTTGTAGAGACAGGCCCCAGAAACATCTCTTATGCTGTATTTCTATTTTAATTTACCCCTCAGATCTGTGCTTAAAATCCCTTCATCCTTTCCTCCAGACCAAAACAATCTTCTCATAAACCTTTTCTCTCATTTCCCTCTCTGTCTTTATGACTCTCTCATGTGTCTTCCTTCTCATTTAATACATACCTATCTATCCCTCCAATTTGATCAACAGAGCTTTTTTGAAAACCTTTTTTATAATTCTTCCTCATAGAAGAGTATTTTAGTGTATTTGCCTATCCTTATTATCCTTCCTTTTATCTCTTCAGAATACCTGCGTTTTCCCAATTTCCAATATGTTCATTTATTTCTTACACCTTGCATTGGTTTTGCATGGCCTGGTTTTTGGTAGCGGTGGGGGGCCACAGATGTGGCTTCTGTGAGAAGATGCTGGAAGCTTCCACCATGTCCAGCAGAGCCAATCCCTGATGGCTCTGAAGATGGACATGCTGCTGGCCAAAGCCGGGCCAATGAGAGAAGTTAGTTACGCCTCTGTGATAACATTTAAGAAGAAAATCAAAAAAACGGTGGGGTTGCAGTTTTAATCCCAGACAGAGAAGAGGAGGAGGTGAGAACATGTGAGGGAAACAACATGGTGACACCAAGGTCAGTGGAGAAGGAAAGGGAGGAGCTGCCCCAGGCACCAGAGACGAGATTCCTCTGCAGGCCGTGGTGAAGACCATGGTGAAGCAGCTGTGCCCCTGCAGCCCATNGAAGGACTCCTCTCCCCAAGCAGTGGAAGAAGAACTTGGGTGCGGAACTGACCAAATCCCCATCCCCTGTCTCCTTGCACTGTCGGTGGGAAGGAGGGACGGGCTGGGGAGGGGAAGGTGTTGCAAGGGCTTATTTTACTTCTCATTATCCTCCTCTGATTCTGTTAGTAATAAATTCACTTTGCAACTCAAGTTGAGCGTGTTTTTCTCTTGAAGTGTTTTCTCCTGATCCTTATCTCAACTCATGAACCCTTTCTTAATTTTTTTTTCTCTTCCTCTGCCTGGCTGAGGCAGAGGAGGGTGAGCGAGCGATTCTCGTGGGTGCCTGGTGTTGGGCCAGCGTCAAACCACGACACTTCTACCGCTATGTTTTTTGGGGGTTTTTTTGCAGTTCACTTATTCAACAGATTTGGTGAGTTTGTGTAAAAATGTCTGTATAAAGGTACATTGTACAGTTTCACTTATTCAGCTTTCTGAAAACTAGAGTAAACCACTTGGATCCTGTGCCTAAGTGTTGCCTTAAACAAGCTGCTTTCAAACCAAAGGGGAAACCACCATTAAGCAATAGATCCTG
Source organism: Edolisoma coerulescens (assembly GCA_013397115.1). Taxonomy (NCBI): domain Eukaryota; kingdom Metazoa; phylum Chordata; class Aves; order Passeriformes; family Campephagidae; genus Edolisoma; species Edolisoma coerulescens. The sequence goes on along the minus strand of VWZW01002521.1, from coordinate 205,124 downwards.
TGGAGGCAGGGTAGTGCATTTTTTATGCCAGTCTCTTTATCATACCTTGAGCCACCAGAGCGCAGACCCAAAATTCAGAACATTGGCTCAGAAACTTTGTCCAGGCATACCCAAACACACAGACACACACACACTCATCCCCTGCTTTTGCTGCCACCAGACTTCCAGAATTTTTTAGAAAGAAAACTGTACATGTCCAGAACTCATCACAGAGGCGGTACTGGGATGTTCCCTGGAAGAACCAGGATTTTAATAAGTCCAGGTTTTGATGGGATCCTTCAACAATGAGCCTGGTTGCTCTGCTTCAGAGGTGGGTTGTGACAAAAACCATCTTAAATAGATGCACTGCTTCCTCAGATACAATGTCCGTGGCCTGATAATACCCTAAAGGTACTACAGAGGGAGACAGTTTATAACTACATAACATGCCTTATAACATGAAAAAAAAGAGGGCAAAAGGAGTATTTTTTTAGACCACAAACATTACAGAGAGTGTATTGTTTGAGCAGCCCAAATTATTGTAGTGGCTGGGACTGGATTTTTGAAAGTAAGGCTTCCCATTGTTCTTCCATTTTCCTATAAACACTCTGAAACAGAAAATAGAGCCTGAATCTTCTGTTGATAAACTGCACCTCTTGCTTAAGCTGTATCTGTTGAACACTGCATATGAACACTTCACTACAGTGAAGGTATGAACACACATTGTGACACTGTTTTGAAGACACAAAGAACAACACTTATAAATGTATTTGTACTTTGGGAAAATAAGCAGCTTGATATTCTTGAAGGAATTGCAAATGTCCAAAATGTGGATTGAAACATAAGATGAGGATTTAGCCTCTGTCTGTATCCTCATCCTTCCTCTTTTAATAAAGGTACCATCCATCAACATATCAGTACCACAGTGGATCAGTGGCTTCTTAAAGCTAGCAGGCTCAATAATCCTGCCTAAGATCAGCCTCCCTTTCAAAGTCTAGTGTTCTTACACTATTTGCCACACTGGGTTATTTTTCTATTAGTACAACTTTCACTGAAGTAAGGGAATATTATCCAAACATAAGTGCTTGCAAGTGTGAAATTAATCCTACCTTCAACTCCTCCACTTGTCCTGCTGCTCTTACTCATGGTGGGAGACACAGAACAGTGTGTGATCTTACATACCATATGCTCTGAAACAGCCAGGCAGCTCATATGTGGCAAGAAGTGCTCCTCGCCTTGTGACATTTCAGAGTGCTGTGCTGAGCAAAATAGAGGCTGCTTTTTCTTTTTTCGTGTTCCTGAAACTGAATTGCACACATCTGACAGTAATGGAATGCCAGAAATTAAAGAAACTGCTTTGCATTTTTCTCCAGATTCAGCCCTCCCTCCTACTCCACAAGTTTGGTACATATTAACAGATTTTCTGGTACACGTGGATACAGGCAGACACACCTAATAGTGTTAGTGAGTGCAATCTTTGTGCATAATTTTCAATGCTTATGGTTGGTGTTTTGGACTATAGCTTGAAAAACATCTAAATTTGGGCCAATTTAGAACATAAAAAACCACATTACATCATCGTTAAATTCCAACAGAGAAGGTCTAATACTGGGCCATCTTTCTTAATTCGCTGGAGGGAGTTTTCATTTTTCTGTTTCTGTCCCTCACCTTGCAGGGGAATCAAGTGTTAGCTCTGATAGTTCAGTGATGTAAAGTGAACTGAAGTGTCTCTTACTTGTAGAAGTAAAAGAAAGGTTGAGTATTCTCTGATACACCACAGGACGTGAGCACTTACACAGGCAGAAATCAATGTAATATGACTTTGCATACTCTAACACTTGGAAAGTTGCCCTTTGACTTGCAGAGCTGAGTATAGGTGGTGCAGCTGCAAGAAATTTGTCTCCTACTCTTGCAAGCCCAAACGGGAAATGTTTGGTCGCTGTCTTCAGATAATAGGGAGCATAGTGTTTGCTTACTAGGACTGGAGGAGAGGTAAGAACAACATCTGTATACAGTCAGTATTGGGGTTGGGCTGGGGCTTTGTAAATCAAAGGGATAGAACAGTGTACATGTCCACACCTTCAGGAAGAAGTCTGGAAGAGAGGTTGCTTAGCTGGGGACAGATTTATCAAACCCAGTCATCAGTATTGTGCCTCTTTTCCACAACCCTGATAGTCAAAAATGATGCATAAAGGGGTTGTAAGAATGGGAAGTCACTGAGTACTTCCTTGGAGTGTCATGTTTCTATACTTTGTGTTTCTGGCTAGAATAAATTTTGCAGGAATTGGTTTTAATATTTGAATAATTCATCCACTTTTTTATGAAGTCATGCAGGTGCCACACAGTTAAGACTCTATTCTTTCAAAATTTTAAAGATCATCCTATTCTGCACAGAGTATGTGAGACTGAAAGGCTGTTGATTTATGTGAACTTCCTATTCAAGCTTGATTGAAGGCCTTGTAACTTCCCCTCAAGTGAAGTAGCATGGTGTTTGGGGGGTTTTTTTAGTGATGGCAATACAGCAGAAATTAAGTTTCTGCTCCCTGTCAGACTTAATATAGTGCGAGACTTTGGAAGACCCATTTAGGGTAAGTCTTCTCCAGAAAAGATTAAAGGTTCTCCAAATATGGAGAAGTTCTATATATCATTTAATTGCTCTGGGTATCAGTTTCTTTTCTTCCAAACTTTTCTTAACATTACATCTTCTGCAAGGTCTGAAGGTAACCACAGATTTGTAGACAGCCAAGCTGGGGAGCCAAGATAGAGAAGTTTTCCATATTTCCTCATTTAAATAAGTGCATGTATGGTGTGATCTCACTACATGTTCCTACTTCACTGACTTGTTCCCTTCTCTTGCTTTTTATCCTTATTTTTGTACTCTGGTTTAAATTAAATAGAAACACAAAAAGTGGATGCGCGCAAGGGAAGAGATGTCTCTAAGGGTTCTCATTTGACAGCTCTTTAACTGTTGCATCTGAGAAGACTTTAGTATCTTGTTGGTTTTTGTGAAATTTCCCCCAAGTTTCCAAGGATTTCCAAGCCACAAAGTATTTATGTATTTATGAGAAGATGTATATGTATATATAGAGATGTTATAGGTATAGATATATTTACCCAACTAAACCCTGTCAGTTTTGCTGATCATTCCAGTGTACACAAAGGTGATTACATAACAGTGACATTGACTGACATCTTCTAGCAGTGCATGGTAATTTGAGAGAGGGTGAAAACTTGAAAAAAATATACTGAATTATAAAGTTAATGTTATGAGGCCATATTTAACATTAATTAGGCAGTCTGTAGTAGATTCTGAAACTCAACATGGCTAGGGTTTACATGCCAATTCAAAACTATTAAATTGTCAAAAACCTTTATTGAGCAAGAGCTTCTTTTAGTGTACTCACAATAATGGACTTCTAGCCAATCTGTCTATTTCTTTTCCTAGAAAGATCAAGGCTCATGTTTTTCTGTCTTTCTCACTCTGAAATTTCCTTCCATCTTTCTCTCTCTCTCTCTTATTTATTCTTTTCTTTTTTATTTTCAAGTAATTGAAAGCAGCTAAGACTTGAAAATCCTTGAAGTATTGGTAATTCTCTCATCAATGAATCAGAACAAGTAGTCTAAAGTGAAATTTTCAGTGTAATGACTTTAATTTAATCCTACATTTGTTTTCATGGTGAGGAGTCAAAATATATACACAACAATGCAATCATCACTAAACTTTGGAAACTATGGAAACTTTTATTTATAATTTCATTAAAGGCATTTTGCTGATTTTGTTCACTTTTTCTAATTAACTGTAACTACTAGTGCAGTCCCCTTTCTCTTAATAGCTTTGCTTTAAATAAAAGTAAAATTAACTGGGGAAAAAAAATGTATTCCCTTATCAGAAATTTCTTTTGAAACATAACAACCAGATATGAATGTAAATGTCGTAATTCCAGTAGGCCTGCAAATTCCAGTGGGACTCACACCTTAAGTATGGGCAAAGTTTCTAAGTCAGTGCTTAGTTCTGTAAATGTCGTAATTCCAGTAGGCCTGCAAATTCCAGTGGGACTCACACCTTAAGTATGGGCAAAGTTTCTAAGTCAGTGCTTAGTTCTGTAAATGTCGTAATTCCAGTAGGCCTGCAAATTCCAGTGGGACTCACACCTTAAGTATGGGCAAAGTTTCTAAGTCAGTGCTTAGTTCTGTTAATAAGCGTTTCAGTTCACAGAATTCAATACAACCAGGAGCTCAGAATCTTATGGATACCACCTGAAGAAGGAAGACCAGAGGATGAAAATTTTAGGTCCTAAGGAAGAGAGTTTAGGGATAGTGTGTAACCCTCTGTTATGTTAGGCAGGCCTTTTGTTTTGCTCCAGTTGAAGCTTGGTGCAGCTATACAACAGACTTTTATCAACGCATGACACAAAAAATAGAGTACCGCCCTGTTGTATTCCTGGAATTTAGTATAAAAATATAAAATTACACATGCTAAATCAAATAGCAAGTACAGTTATTTAAGTCTTGTTTATTACCTAAAAGTCATAAAGTCTGTAACTATTCTAGATGTTCTAACACCACGACCTTGAACAAGGACAAAAAGAGAGAGGGAAGCACCGTTCTCCCTTTCTGAAGTCATAGTTCATATTACTGCAGCATGAAGTTTCTACCACAACATAAACTGCATATTGTTGAATGAACATATATGTCATTTTTGGCATTTCAGAACCTTAAACGATCTCCTAGGCACTCATTATTTCTTTCAGATTGCTCCAAATAGATCTACTTATTACAATTCAAGTTTCAAATATCTGCAATTTAGTGAAAATGGGTTTACAGTTGTCAAAGTGGGTTCTTTCATCAAAAGAAAATAAGATCTAATGCAGCAACTGTGTCATTCATTTCATGAAAATATATCCTTATGCAGGCAGTGATAATTACTGTGCTTGTATTTATTTTTTAATCTTCCTGAGGGGGGAAAAAATAGGTTGTGGCATTTCCCATATATTTAAGTGATACAAAACCCCCTAACTTAAGTGCTACCACACATAAGGAAAAATTTTTCTGCACGAGTTTTTGGGAAACCATATTCTTTGATTTGGGTACTGTTGTGCATAGGAAACATGTTAGCAGACTGAACTTACTGTATCAGTCTGTTGCAAACAGCAGATTAAGTATTATTGTTATTATTGTTATTGTTATTATTGATATTATTATTATTGCAATCAAAATGTTTCACGAGAGTACAGCTCCTTGCTTTGTGGAGCTACATTCCCAGGACACAGAAAGAACAACAGAGATGAGCATACTGAACAGCAGATAATAATAGTACTGCACTTGCAAAACTATTTGAGTGCAATAGTAAGATTGCCAAAAGTAAGTTAGTGGAGTTTTCCTGGCTTACAGGTATGAAGACAGGATATTAGATGTAGTCACTCCCCATTTTTGAAACAAAATTTGTTTATTTAGTAGTTTCTCATGGAACAAACACTGTTACTTATAAACCCCATAGAAGTATTCATACTTTGGTTCCTTCACCAGGACATAAACAAGTCAGAAATGCACATTTCACAATGGATGTTGCTCCCTTTTTCTTTCCCAATTAGTAAAAGAATGTATGGAAAAAATACTATGATTTCACAAACTTGCAGTGGAGATGGTGTTCAGTTCCCTCAGAAAAGCAATTTAATTCCCTGTTTTCCATGGGCTATCATATCTTCCAAGAGGAGGAAAGATTCTCTTTTGTCATAGTGGCATTCCAAATAAAACTTCCTCAGCCTTGTAAGACATTCCATTATGGTGGTAACGAGAATTATATAATGTGATAACTCATAAAAATGTATTTAATACCTATTGAGTTAGTGGTTTTTTCTGAGATATTAATTAATATCCTTCTCCCTACACTTAGTGATATTCTTCAAACCATCTCTAACCCTATGATGATACTTCCCCCACACCTTTATTCTTCCTTTTCTTTTTCTTTTTCTTTTTCTCTTTTTCAGTCATCTGTCAATCAGCACCCCTGGGTCCTTTCCCTCTGGGCCACTTTCCAGCCACTCCTTCCCCAGCCTGTGGCACTGCATGGGGTTTGACCCAAGGGCAGCACTCAGCATTTGGCTTTGTTGAACCTCAAACAATTGGCCTCAGCTCATTCATCCAACCTGTCCAGATCCCCCTTCAGAGACTTCCTGCCCTCCTGCAGGTCGACACTCCCACTCAACTTGGTGCTGTCTGTGAACTCGCAGAGGAGGCAATTGATCCTTGTCTCTAAAAGGCAGAGTCATGGATATTACTGGTAGACCACTCAATGGATAAGGAATTGGATGGATGTTTGCACCCAAAGATACTGCACTCAATGGCTCCGTGTCCGAGTGGAGACCAGTGATGCGTGGTGTCCCTCAGAGGTCCACCAGTGCTATTTAACATCTTTGTCAGGGACATGGACAGTGGGATTGAGCACTTCATCAGCAAATTTATGGATGACACCAAGCTGTGTGGTGCAGCTGACACATCAGAGGGACAGGATGCCATCCAGAGGAAAATTGACAAGATTTTAGTGCTGGGCTTTATGTGAACCTCAAGTTCAACAAGATCAAGTAAGTCTTGAATGAGTCAGGGCAATCCCAGACATGGACAGAAGCTAGGCTATGAGTGATCTCAACTGGATAAAGAGCAGCTCTTTGGGGAAGGGCTTGGGGTATTGCTGGATGAAAAGCGTAATGTGAGACAGCCATGTGCGCTCCCAGCCCGGAAAGCCAAACTTGTCCTGGGCTGCACCCAGAGCAACGTGGCCAGCAGGGGAGGGAGGGGATTCTGCCCCTCTGCTCTGCTCTGGTGAGACCCCACCTGGAACACTGTATCCAGCCCTGGGGTCCCCAACATAAGACAGACATGGACCTGCTCAAGCAAGTCTGTAGGAGGGCAATGAAGATGATCAGTGTGCTGGAGCACCTCCCATATGAGGAAGTTTAGAGAAGAGAAGGTACAGGGAGGCCCTATAGCAGCCTTACAGTACTTAAAGGGGGCCTGCAACAAAGATGAGGAGGCACTCTTTATCACAACACGTGTAGCACTAGGATAAGGATAATAGTTTTAAAATGGAAGAGGGAAGATTTGACGTCATAATGGTGTGTCTCCTCAATAAGATCATTTTCATCATAGCAAGTTTAAGGAAGGACAAAAAAACGGCAGCATCAACAACTAAACCAATAAAACATCAACTGCTGGCAAGTCCTAAGGCAAACAACAATCCATGCAAATATTGAATGATTACAATGTTTCCTCTAGAGTCTAAAAAACCAGCCTCAAGCTGGCAAATTTCATACTACAATTAGAAATTGTTCACACAATGCCATATGAAGCTGAATTATATTTAACTTGAAAATAAAATGAACTGAATATGTAGGCAACTCCATTCAGCTTTTCTACGTAATACTTTTAGGATTATTTTGGAGATTTTCTTTCCTTAAAAAGCTAACAGAGAATTTCCAGTATTTCAGAAGCCGAAACTTTACCACAAAGTTTGCGTCCAAATTGCAGCACATAAAGAAAGATTTTGGTATTGGTTTTGATCTCTATGTTTCAAATTCAGCAAAGTCAAAAAATCTCTGTTCAAATACCTTTGCAACAAAATTTTAGTCTAGTTCAGCATGAGTTTAGATGCTTTGATGAATCAAAGATTACAAAAGCTGGAAAAATTATGCAAAAAAAATCCCTGTCATGATGACTGGCAAATTATGGCAAGAGAAGCCTTCATTCAAAGAAAGTAAAAGCAATTCACCTTGCCATTGGGTTCTGAATTTCTGTTCCTGTCCTCTACAAATTTTCATTAGAAATACAGCAATACTGCCAAGAGTTTTTATATGAAAGTTTGTGAAAAAATAAGGCATAAAGTTTCTTCATTTTTTTCTTTTTTTCCGTCTTTTGGAGCCAAGTTTTGGATTAAAATTGGCTTTCAGTAAGAATGATGAAATTTTAACTTCCCTGTCCTTCCAATCAGTGTGATAAAGTGATACAAAATAACATGCTGTAGTTTGTTTTTTTCTCCTTCCTCATAAAAAAACACTGAAAAGGAAACTTTTACTAAAATGTTAAAATGTTTGATAAGTACTTTCCATATGCCTCTACTTATCATTGGTCTTAGGAGGAGTCGATTTTTCACACAGAGGAGTTATTGCTTTGATGTGTTGAGCTGGCATCACAGAGGATTTTACATTCATTCTTCATTGCTTATATTAGATAGGAATGGTCTCACTTTTGTAATGAATCCAGGATTAAATCTAACCTTTAATCTATTTAGCAAAATTTGTGCTTCTGGATAAAACATATTGAGAATGAAACACAACAGAACTGGCAGTGAGAAAAAGATCATCAAGGGAAAACAATATTCAGTTAAATGTGATCTCTTTTTAACATTAATCCCTGTGAATTTCTGATTGTTGTGCTGCTTCTTTATGTCCTCCTCTTCCAGAAACCTTGTGCATGTTTCACACGGTGTTGGAAGATTCCTATATAACTTTAGGTACAATTAATTTAAAAAATCAACAATAGCAAAGAAATTAATCTATGTGAAGAAATTTGAAGTGTGCTAATTCAACAAAATATTCACATGGTGAAGACAAACCCACTGTTCTTCAGTGAAGGACTTCAGGCAAAATAAAAAATAATAACCAAAAAAAACCAAAGCATATGTTCCATGACCCTTTTGTAACAGCATCCACTATGAGAAATTCAGCACAAATAAAATGTGATCAGGCCTGCAAATAGGTAGTTACAGGCTGTTACTGCCATGTGTTCAGTGCAGCAAAGTATATTTTCAGCAAGCCGGGTCTTCCACTAGTGTAAATCATCTGATCACCCGTGATGAATATAGCCACATAAATGCACTAATTAAAAACAAACTCAGTTTGAAAAACACTTCAGTTGACAAAAATAGCTTGAGCAAATGACAGCTGGGGTACTTATCCCTGTAGGTCAATAATTTGGGTGCTTTGCCTCAATGTAATGAAGGAAGTTACAGTGTTTTACACCAGCTGAGGACCTCGACTGCAGTGTTTAGTGGGAGTTGAACCATACTTCCCAGAATCCAAGCCCTTAGGGAAAAAAAGTCTCTGCTAAAAATAATTCAGATGTGTAATGGCTACAGTGTAAGAGGTTTAAAAATATTTCTAAATTAGGGTTTTCTGTTATGGTACCAGAGTTTTATGTCTGAAGGAGTTCATGAACAAGGAAAACGCTTATAACTAAGTTTCATTGTCTCACCATTAAACACCCAGATTGTCACCTGTTCAAGCTGCTTAAACCCGCTTAAAATAGTTTCCTAGCTCAGGCCAACTTTAACTGGTATCCTTCTGTGTTATTTCTTGGGTAGCGCTTATTTCCCAGCAGAAAACCTCACAAATAGAAAATGCACTCTGTGATTCTAATTAAATTCCATGTAAAAAGATTTAGTTTTTCTGAGGATTTCTTGCCTTCACCTTTGCCTAACTGCTAAAATTCTCGTTCATACATTTTACCTTCGTAATTATTTTGGCCTTCTGTTCCGTGTCATACTTAATCCCTATCTTATCCAACTGTTCTTGTCAGCATATGTGTGCATGCATGTGTGTGCTTGCATGAGTCTCTGTCTCTCTGTAGCCACTCCAGCTAAGACAGGCAAATCCCCCAGAGAGAAAAAAGACCTTATCTCAAGACAGAAGCACAAAACAAAAATCCACTGGCTTTAAACCACAGACAACCCATTGCTAGAAGTGCAGCAGATGTACCTAGCAAGTTGAGATCGTTAAGTTCCATAAGCAATGAAAATCTCTTAACACAGCGCAGTGGTACACAGAAGAAACCAGCAGCATCTTTCCATCTCATACCACACTCTTACCCTGATGTACAGAACAGATGTGCTTCTTCATCCTTACTTACTGTGACCCATCCAGAAGGTGTCCTGGGCACTGTATTATGCTTGCTCTCAGCAAGTCTAAGGATTACTTTTTTCACAGATATCTTTAAAATGTACTCAGAATGAACAGTTCATACACAAAATATGCAATGATTTTAGTTTATGGTCACTCTTTAGATAAACAGGATTAAGTTCATTTAATTTCTAGTCTCTATTTTGAAGTGGGGTCTGACACCCAGCCTCCTGGTTTGTCATTTCGAGAAATCCTTTGAAAAATCTGTGTCACCATTACAGCAGTGCAATACCTAGGAACAATTTCAGTTCAAGGTATTGTCTCAGATACTATGATTTTTCATGCAAAATACACATATGCTGGAATAAAAAATTGCCTTTTGCAGAGAACAAAAGTAATAAAGAGATTGCTGCATATTTATCTTTTCAGTCCCTTTCTAAAGGGGCACAGAAGAAGCATACCCCTATCGAGAAAAAGTATATTGATATAATTGGAAATTTTCTTCAGAAAATCCAAGCAATTTTTTTTTAAACTGCTGGAATGACCAAATACCTTGCTCAAAGAAAAATACATTTTCATAGCATATACTCAATGTGGATACTTAATACATAAACACTGCGTATTTAGTTATCTTCTAAGCGCACATAGAGTCTTCTTCACATTGCAGAGACTGGCTGAATCAATTGTACATTACAGGAGCGGTGTTGCTAATAAAAATTGTCTTTCTTACTAACTCTTGTTGTCATTGTTACTAAGGAATTTTGAAAGGCTGTGGGGAGCAGCAGGAGCTGAAATAGAGAAAAAAAAAAAAATACTAACACCCTAGTTTAAAGCCAGTAGTACAGGGAAGATTATTGTCCCAAGATTTAACCTCATCTTTGTACACCTGGAAGACCTGAATAACTTAAGTAAAGTCATACTATCTGGGGTTTCTTTTTTTCAGTTGGCCTTTCCATTAGACCCTTAAAGTTTCACCCACTACTAATGTAATGGGTGTAGGTAGAGCTATATGACTCTTCCAACTCTATGCAAATCACTGTGTAGAAAGGCTGTGAAAAGACTACTATCATGGAAGACTCAAATTTTCAAGGGAAAACTAGGGAATTTCCATTATGCTCAAGCAAATTTAACCAAATGAAAGCATTGCCTAAATAATGTTTGAATAGCATATAAATTAAACTATGAAAGACTCTAGTCACTTATTTTAATTGCTAAAATACCTCAAGGGAGTTCCATTAGATGAACAAGGCCCTTGGAAGGATGATAATATCTCTCATGGGCAATACTGATAGCTAAGAATACAACAGCAGTTGCTCTTAAACCTTGCAGAGAAACCAAATTCGGATAGAGAAAAAACAAATAAACTAATTTTGTGTTGGCAAGAAGATCTTAAACATGTCACAGATATGCTCTACCTGAAATGCGTAAAATTACCTGTAACATAAACCTCGGTTTTACACTTCTTTTCTGCTGGAGCAGAAGACTGCATTTCAAACACTGGTCTGATGTTATTCTAAGAAACAGTAGCAATTTTTTTTTCTTTGATGAATATCTCCAGCAGCAAAATCCAACTGTTTTTATTAATTACTAGCTAAAAAAGCTGCTGTGTAGACCTTTTTGTCTTCATAGCCATCCAGTTCAAGATAAAGATAAAAGGTAGTAGAAAGGTAGTGAAAAATGAAATAATTTCAAAAGACACAAGTAACCTAAAATGCAAAAGTGCAGTGGTGGAGATTAAACAGAAATTTCTAGAAACAGTTAACATTACACAGGACCTTTATTGCACAAGGCCCAACAGAGACAGTATCTATAAAAAGAACACTTCTATCACTTTAAACACTTTGTACAACATTGGGTAAGATTAATATTTATAATATGATCGCTTTGAAAAGAAACCATCACATAGATGTGTGGGTTCAGCCACAAAGGAAAAACATTCAGTTATTACTAACCTATAGATTCAGTATGGGTGATTCTGGGTGGAAAAAGATCACCCTTGGTTAAGCATTAGGAAGAGCCTCTGGCTTCAGTAAAAGTGTCACGCCCTCATCCTAATACATATTTCAGCCAAATAAGAATGCACAGCCAAGAGTGTACTCTTATCATTTTCAAAAAAAACTGAGTGTGGTGTTCACATATAAAAGTGTGACTGTAGGGACAAAGGTGGAAGCAAATATGCATCAGCCTGTAAAGTACTATCATCACATTCTGTAACATGGTTGCTGAAATCCATAAGAAAACAAGCTATGGTTTTTTACATTTAAATGCAAATGTTAAGATCACAAGGAAAACTTATTGTCTACTGACTTGTGAAGGAATTGTATTCATTACAACCAAGGGAGAAAAAATATAAATTATAAAGCTTGCTAATCTCAAATTTGCAGAGCATTGCAATTCTATTGTAGTATTTACAACAGTATGTAATCTGAATCATGATGTCCACATCTGCTTTATGAGTTTCAGAGCCTATTTCGTCTGATTGCTTTTCTATTCCTTACATCAGCTGTCCTAGCAGGGATGGTTAAGAGCTCCAGCAGCTCTCAAGGCATTGTCTGAATGGCTGGCCTACAGCCAGAAAGCTTAAGCTGAATTTACCAAAAATCCCATATACATGTATTTTTCTTCTTCATATGCAAGGTGCCATAGCAGGTTTTTGCAATTTCTTTTATTCCTGTGGAGACTCAGGAAAGGTACTTGCTGCTTAACTTCAGGAGTGCTGTATGGTGTAAGGGAATCATGGATTAAACATAACAGGAAAGCCCACACATTTCAGGAATGCCAAGACATGTGAACTGGATAAGTGTCTGGATACATCGTATGGATGTGTTACTGTGGTGGTACTCAGGGGACTTCCAGAGTGCACAGGAGGTCCTATCAGCATAAACACACTTTCATGAGAAGCCTGGGTTTCTGGTGTTTTTGACTTGGATGCTTGGAGACCATTCTCAGAGTTTTGTCATTGTTCCTGAGGTCCATTGTGGTGAAGGACGCCACTGCTCTAACCCATGTGGGAGTGCAAAACATTCACAGAATGAGCTACATGAACAAGACAGGAAAACAGTACAAGAGTGGAGATAGCCTCTACAGAGCTGCAGTGGGGTGGGAGTGAGGGAAGCTCCAGGTAATTACTTGATCAGGTTGTTGTGTTGGTCACGCCTCCTTCAAGACCTGCTCCTACCCCACAACACTTGCTAAAGATGTCTGGTCAGGGACTGGGAAACTCTTCATCTCTTCCTAAATCTGCCTCAGATTCACTGTGCAACAGCAGGAGGTCCTCTTATCAATCTGTGCACCAGTTTCATATCCACACTTCAGAGGTCAAGCTTCCATAATTTACAAAGACATTGCAAAGGAAAACTCATGAGTGTTTCTGAGACCATCAAATACTGCTGTTATGAATTTTCTAGTAATCAAAACAAAGGACCTGGGTTTCCATCTGCTGCCTCAGTTGAGTTTAAGAGCTGTGACGCACCTCACCTAGGTAACCACTAAGAAAAGGTTTGTAACCATCCAAGGCTTTGAAGAGTGTATCTCTGTCGCCTGGCTTCTTTTCCACCGCCTTAGGAGCCAAGCGATTTACCTTGCTATAGGTGTCCCGCAGTGGAACAGCTGCAGCTAGGTGAGACTGTTTGCTTTCTGGCTTCCCCCTTTTGGCTGGTGTGAGNGGGCCAGCCCACAGTGCTGCTCTCAGCATGACTCAGCAGTGAGGCACTCAGCATGACTCAGCAGCGAGGCTGGATTCCTCCTCTGAGCTGTCCCCGGCGGGAAAATCCTCCCAGATCTCATCTTTATTCATTTGGAGAGCAAAGGCTGACTGGGTCACTGCCACATATCTCTGTTGCTCATATGGTTTTTGTTTTTTGCCTACAATGGCTTTCAAGTTTAATGGCTGCTAACAAAAAGAAATAGCATTGTCACTTACATTGGATCACATGGGATTAATTTATACTGTTGAAACAAAATTTTCACTGTTTCTGAGATACTAGCTCATCTCTTACCTTCCCATCTCTCAGAGGAATATTTGCTTTTGTCAGGAGTCAAAACAGAAAGACAAAATTGAGGAGACATTATACCATAGATGGTATATCAGAAGGGATTACTTGCACAACACAGGAGTCACTGAGTTAAGAGATTGGAATTGTCAGCCCCTCATTGCCAGAAGAACCTTCAGCAGAAAGGCAACTGATCATCACACATCCCTAGTGAGTTACATTCCTTTACGAATAGACACCATGTATGCCAATTGGGAAGGCTTAAATGTAGGACCAAAGCGAAAAGTCATAAAGTGAAAGTGACAGTAAGCAACTGAAATTCTCCTGTGAACTTTATGCTATCCTTAACTGTTGGAGAATGGCTCGAGGAACATGGACATGGATCTGTGGAAGCCTTATGGCAGCAGACAGCTTGCTAAAGAGCAGGCTGCACTCCATGTTGCAGGCGGGCACAGGCGATTGTGCTGTGCTATGCTGAAAGAAGAATAGAATAGCTGAACTGGCAAGAACACTGAATCCTTGGCAAGACCGTGGGACGAGGAAGAGCCCTGAAGAAAGACACAGCAAGGACAGAACATAGAAAGATACAGCAAGGACAGAACATATGCAGATACTGTGCATAAGGCATTATTGTCACCCACACTATACCTATTGTACTTAGTGTGTATAAAAGCCTGCGCTATTCGGGAATAAATCGAAGCTTGCTTTACCAATCATATTGATTGTGGAGCATTTTTCCCTCACCGCCACACTTAACTACCACTGAGATGTGGGTAATAAATTATCTGGCCCACTCAAGTGTCTCACAAGAACATGGATCAAATGTAGCACCACTTTTCTGGACCTCTTCTTCATCCTTTCCTAGCCACTCTTCAGCTCTTGTGGCTAAGAGACACTATTTTAATTCTTTTTTCTATATCCGGTTGCATCAAATGCAAGGCAAGTATTGAACTTAAAATTTACGTTGTTAGATTACCTCTTAGGTAAAGCAGGTTCTGTATCTGGAATCAACAGGGAATCCTACACTGGAAGATGCAATTAAGTTTCGTGTTGTTGTAAGCTGTGACAAAATTCTTCAGTACTTAAAACTAGTACTGTTTTAAGTAGTTTCTTATTGTAGTTACTGCTTGTTTACTCAAAGTCTCGCATTCAAGCCCCTTTTAGATAGCGAGAAATACCAACAATCTGGGCCCCAGACTATTTTTCTAATTTGTACATTAGTTCTCTACCCTGAAATATGGAGCTGTTCAAGAGAAAAGGCATCCAATGTGATCTGTCACTAGTTTTATGAAACAAATTTTAAAGAATTTGCAAAATTAAACTTTTACCCTCCCATCTCACACTCTGTCTCTTTTCTCCTTTTTCTACTGAATGCAAATGGGTGAAAATTGAAACTTTATTTTTAAGACTCCAAATACTACATTTGGAATGCATAGAGAATATATTTTCATATAGGTCTTATCTAACTTGATGATTTTCACATGTCTTTGGTGATGCCAAGCTTTATGCAATATCCTGTGCAAAAATTGTCATGTAGAAAGACAAACTTTTTGCATTCAGTAATCATTTATTAAAACCTTTTCTGAAACAAAAGTATAAAAACTTTGCATCTGCTACAGAGCTTGCATCTTATCATTTAATGACACTGATAATACCGTTCATTATGTCATTGCTGTGCTTCAGGATGAAAGTACATGGCATCAGACTCCTATGCTTTCACATGGCTCAGATTTTTTTAAAATAAAAGAAAAAAAGAGGAAAAGACAAGGGGAAAAAGGAAAATACTAAAAGTCACTCTCAGGTAAAAAGAGGCGTTTTCATGATTTGTCTCCTCCTTTTTTTAATTTAATATATGTTTTTAAATCTTAGTGGGGGGTTGATCCTTTTGCACTGGAAAAATACCAACCTGAAAAAACCCCACTGCAGAATCCTACTATTTATAGTCAGAAGGACTTTACACACAGGAAAAAATTACTTATGAAATCTGAATGTGTTTTCCTAAGCTTTGGAGAAATTAAAAATATATTCAAAGTAAACACACCCTGGAGGTTGAGAGACGTAATTTCCGATGACTTTCAGTCTTCTGATATCTGGTGATTCAAGCTTGGAACATGGAGAAGAGGAAGGGAGGAAGTGGCGAGGTTAACCACCCATAACTTAAATCTGCTTTGTTAAACTGAAATGAACTAACCAATACATTATACAAGCATTTTATCTTTGTTTCAGCATGCGCAAACTAAGGGCACCGGAAATTAGATGTCCCGTCTGACACAGAAACCAATCAATTGCAGTGAGTTTAGTCCAAAGGCAGTGAAGGTACTTCATAAACTGTCTGAATCAGATGGCTTTATAGTAAGGAAGTACCACCTCCAAAGAAAACAAACTGTGGCTTATCTGTCAGACACAGATGCAATGCAAAAAGGCAAATCTCCTTATTTAGCAAATCAAGACTCTTCATGATGCTCTTTGCAAACTACACACTAATACTTATCACCTATTATGTCACCAAAGTCTGTTTCCCAGCAAGTAATACTTGCCTGCAGAATAGCAACCCTACATCTGCTGATGAAGATCACACTCCTCTAAGAGACAAACAGTACTTTTCTGAGAAAATGCCTTTCTCCCTTCTTTACAATATTCGTGAGCCCTTCCTTTGTCCTAAATAGGCATTTATTGGGCATCAAAGACAAAGATGCAAAGGAGCCAGAGAGCACCAGTAATTGAATCCTGCAGATTTTGTCCATGGCATCTGTAAAGTCTGATAGAAGGGCACACAAACAGTTAAGGCAGCACACAGGTAACCATAAGTGTCTGAAGATTTTACCCTTCTTCCCTGTGCCCTATACTTCTCTGTCCCCAAACACAGTGAAATACCTTAATGGAAAGGTCAGAGAAAATATAATAGTTTCACCATTTTTTTTTAACTTTTTAATTAAAGTAAAATAAACACATCCTTTTTAAAAATATATTTATGTTTATCTAGTACATTAAATCAAGTGTGAAGATCATTAATACTCTGTAATTGTTTTTAAGTACAGCAAAGGAAACTAAAGCCCTCAAAGTGGAAGAAGATAAAGGAATTACCCCAAATCATCTTATCCATATTCAATTCAGAATTCAGCTCTATTAATCTTCACTTTTAAAATTCACAATAACATGTAAAACATGTTATAAGACAATACTTTTCATAAGCAATGCTGTCAACCTGCTAACAGCCTCAGAAGACAAAAAACCAGAGAAGATAGTTTTCTTCAGCTGAAAAGTTTTGGGATGCAATGATTATTCTGGTGTAGCATGAGATGACAAAGCAAGCTTTTTCTTGAATCAAGTATTTTCCTTAAAGAGTATGTCTCTGAATTTGGAACGCTTGAAAGAAAAAACTGAGTGGGACATAGGAAAAAGGGCATGTTAAATATGCTACACATATTTAACTAAAACTGAATGCCAACATTTGTGGAAATGCTGCTTTATAACCAGACTCCCATACTCTGGTAGAAATACTACTAATATGGGATCTATCAGTGTATAGAAAGCAATAAGAAAATCTTGACCAAACTTTGCAGTGTCCGTGGCAGGAATTTCAGCCTAGAATTGGATTAGAAAGCTGCTAGATTGCAGCAGGTTTTAGTACTAAGCAAAGGTTGAAGTACATTTATTTATTGGAACCTGTCAGTGGATCCTAGGTATCCTCTCTTCTCACAGAAGTAAATTTAGGAAGGGTGTGATTACCAAGCTTCCATAAAGGAGTCAATATGCAGAAGTCATAGTTTGGAAAAATCCCTTTTTTTATCTAGGTACAGAACAAATGGGTACTGTTACTTTTTTTTT